>CAUYRH010104793.1:0-16957 GCA_963574655.1 Perodicticus potto
AGTTGGGGACCTTTGAAATATAAGTAAGTTGGCTCGGCACTTGTGGCTCAATGGGCTAAGGCGCCAGCCACGTACACCTGAGCTGGCAGGTTCGAATCCAGCCCAGGCCCGCCAAACAACAATGACGGCTGCAACCAAAAAATGGTCGGGCGTTGTGGCAGGCGCCTGTGGTCCCAGATGCTTGGGAGGCAGAGGCAAGAGACTCACTTGAGCCCAGGAATTGGAGGTTTCTGTGAGCTGTGATGCCACAGCACTCTATCCAGGGATAGCTTGAGGCTCTGTCTCAAAAAAAAAAAAAAAAAAAAAAAAAAGAAATATAAGTAAGTTGGTGATAGTAAAGTAGTGTTTATATATAATATAAATATATTCTAGGAATATTAGTAAATTTTAAAGTAGGTAAGAGGAAAGTAAAAGTAACTGTGTCTTTCTCATGCAATAAATTTAGTTGACTACTATTAAACCACTCTTGTAATATTGTCAGTCACTATTGACTGTTTCTCAACTTCTCTTTAGCAAAATTATAATTTACTTTCATAAGTCAGCCATTAAAATGACTCTCTTTTGTTTGTTTGCTACAATGGATACCTGGATTCTTCATATTTTCCAATTCTTATTGCCTCAGCTCCTGGGAGATAACTGAGACATACAATACCCAAATACTAAACAATGTGATGTCATTAGAAAATCATTTCATTTTTCTTCATAGGACTGTGGAAGCCATTTTTATATTTATTAGTTTTAAAATCTTAAGGCTTATTAGAAAGCTAAAACAGACCAATTAACTTACTCATTATCAGATGCACATGATATCAACATGACTTTGAAAGAAACTTACATGTATTTTCCACAGAACACATTCTATAGCAAAAATTGTGTCTGTGAGTGACTTGGTTTGCCAAGATATTGCTAATGATAACTCATCAAAATATACTGCTTTATTCAAGAGAAACATATTTAGTATACTGTACCTACTTACCATTTCAGTTGAAGCCACTCTACAGGCTTTAACATTAATGCTTTTGTGAACATAGAACTTGAGGTATAAAATTAATCCCTTATAGGCTAACGTGTATAAATATATGACAAAATTTGCACCTAGGAGGACTGAGACTGGTGAAAGAAATGCCTAATGCTGTCTGTTATGATTTAGCCACTATTTCAAGGATAAAACGTTTGACCATGAGTCAAACAAAGCAGTATAAATATAAAACAGAAGATCAGCTAGACAGGGCACTTCCCTTGCTTTCGTCCTTCCTTCTTACCCAGTCTCATGTTTGTCTCATCTTTATGCAACCAAATTTCCAGAACAAATAAAAACATGTACAGAAAGGGTACAAATGACTTTAAGTCTGAGAAGCAGAAAACTCAGGGTAATGACTATACCTGCCCATTTTGCTTTCAGCTCTACAAGAATCTCTGCCCATTTGGCTTGTGTTGGACACATTCTAGAATACTCAAATATTCATCTTCAAGGTCAAATTGAGGTAGCTATATGTTTCACCTAGTACCACTAACTAAAACCAATTTTAAAAGTGTTAAACAAACTTGAGCTATGAACGATTCCTTTGAGGTTTCAATGGGGAAAACTCCAGGATCGGATCCATGGGTAAGTTAGGTGTAAGTGTAGCATATGTAATGAAGTTGATAGAATTAACAAAATATTTATGTATTTTATTTTTGTGAGTGTCTCTTGAACCAAGCTATATATTTTGATGAGTTATCATTAGCAATTATCTTGGCAAACCAAGTCACTCACAGACAAAATCTTTACTATAGAATGTATTCTGTAGAAAATACATATAAGCTTCTTTCAAAGTCAGTGTTGATATCATGTGCATCTAATTATGAGTAAGTTAATTGGTTTGTTTAGCTTTCTAATAAGGCTTAAGATTTTAAAACTCAAAAAATCAAAATTAGAAAGTTAATATAGTAAGGTTCTCTTTGTTGGTTATTATAAACATTAATATTAATAATAATATAATACTATAATATTAATATTATAAAATATTAAGCCTTGTGTTATCCATACAACAATAAAATATATAAATATTTTGTTAATTCTATCAACCTCATGACATATGCAATCATTGCATATATTATATTAATGCCTACTAAAGTGTAAACAGAAGTCTTCTTGCTAAAGGTTTGGCCATAGTTCCTTTAAACCACAAGAAAAAAAAATTAATAAAAATAATCTTCATTGGTAAATGCCTAGTAGATATCCTTGATATGCAAGCAGAAATCACATGTGAAAGATACATGTGCAATTTTTGCATGAAAAGGATTGGAATTAAGTTGGAAATATTGGACGTGATGTTTCCATTCCTCCTGACAGCCTATGACTTCCTAGGAGTAGTTACCGATCAAGAACACAAAAACCACTAAGTGTCAAGTTGAGGCAGAAAACCTGAAAGTGATACGGTAATATATTAATTGTATCCAGAATCACTTAATAGTTCCACAGAAAGATTAGAGGGGGAAAGAAAAGGTCAACTGATCAGATATCTTGGAATATATATATGGAGAGTGCCAAAAAAATGTATACACAATTTAAGAAAGGAAAAAACTGTATTAAATTTGTAATATTCAATATATACCAATGACATTTGTTATCTTATATCTTGCATCTCTTGTAATTGCAGACATCAAATATGACTTGAGTATTAAAATTTTAACACAGTTTTTTCCTTTCTTAAAATGTAAGTACATTTTTCAGCACCCTCTATTCTATGTATGTGTGCATATATATTCTAAAGTATATATACATACACACACACACACAAGATCATAGTGAAAAAAGTAATAACAGACCTATATGTTATATAAATTATTAGAATTAACCTCTACATTTATCCATGAAAAAGAAAAATGAATTTGCCATGTAACTAGTCAGATCTTATGAAAATATCCTTATTACCCACGTTTTCAATTTTCTGTAGCTTAAAGGACAATACTAATCCTCTACTAGAGAAGCAGGGCATTTGCGGAATAATGCAGGAATACAGCTTATTCTCTTTTCCTTTCCTACTTGACTGATTCATGATGTAAGCCAGGTTTCTTAGCACAGTCCATTTCCTTGTTTTAAGAATAGGAAATAGTCATACCTTTGCTTCCCTATTCAGAACGCAGTGATGAGAACAATTGCGATAACTATTTGAAAACATCTTGTAACCTATCTAAATGTATGAAATTTCTCTTTTTCTACTGATCTTTCATGCAGCAGAAAACTCTTCATGTTTATTTCTTTACCAAAAAAAATCACAAAAATTATACTTCTATATATTCAAGAGAAATGAAAATATATCTGTACAAAAAATGTGCACAAATGACCATAGCAGCACTATTTATAATAGACAAGGAATAGAAACAATTCAAATTTCCATCAATTGATGGAAATGTCTGTGTTATATCTATTCAATGAATTTTATTCAGCAATAACATGGAATAAAGTAGAGGCTTGCTACAACATGGATTGAGCTCAATATATATATATATACACACACACATATATACACATTAAGTTAAATAATTCATTCAAAAAGACAAGATATTGTATGATTCCATTTATAGGAATGTCTAGACAATATAAAATGTCTATTTGTCTGGTATAGACAAATCTATAAAGATAGAAAGGAGACTATGGGTTGCCTAGGGTTGGGTGTGAGGTAGGAGTTGGGAAATTACTGCTAATAGGTATGGACTTTCTTGGGGATGGGTGGGTGATAAAATTGTCCTGGAATTCGTGGTGATGGCTGCACAAGTCTGCTAGTATACTATTCAAGTCTATTGAACTGCACACTTCAAATAAGTGAATTTAAATATTTCTCTCAATAAAGATGTTTTTAAGTGCATGCAAAACACCTCTTCAAAAACTTACAAAAGGAGTGCTTGTCATTTCTCTAACATGAAGGATAATACTTTCAGCAATGCATCAGAAAGTATTTTATGAAGGTTTAGCTATTTCAGCTAAAGATCCACATGTCCCAGGATATTTTGTTCCCAAAGGCTGGTTTTGATAGGATCTGAGTTACTTTAGATGCTTTGGTATATCATGTCATAGAATCAATTTAAAATATACACTAAGGTGCTAACATTGACAAAGCAAATCCTCGTGAATGAGACAACTAGAATAGTAATAGTATTCTAAGCATGCCAGGTACTCTTCTAAGTGTTTTCCTTAAAGTATTAATAATTCATCTAATCTTTTCAATAGCCCTAGAAGATAGGCATTTTATTACTTTATGCCCATTTTTAAAGCGAGAATGCCAAAAGAAAGAGAAGAGAATGGGCTTGCCCAAGTTCATACATCCAGTAAGTGACAGAATAGATTGGACTTCAACTTGAGGCATTTTGGCCATTGAAATCTGAGCTCTTAGTCATTACACTATATGACTCTTATCTAATATGTCGGTGAGCCCTACCCAAGTAATTGAAGAACTTAAAGGCAGAGACCTGAGGTTTCCACAAAAGAAGGAATTCTCCTTGAGACTGAAACATATTATGGAAATGCTGCCTCAGTTTTTGGCCTACTGCCTGAATTCAGACTCAAGACTTCAATACCAACTCTTACCCTGAATTTCTAGGTGGTGAACCCACCTACAGATTTTGGATTTGCCAACCTCCACAATCACATAAGCCAATTCCTTAAAGCAATCTCTCTGTGTCTCTGTTTCTCTCATTCCCTGAGTAAATAAATGTACAGAGATTGAGATAGATAGAGGTATAGAGATAAATATTTTCTTTTGATTCCATTTCTTTAGAAAACCTCTACTAATATTAACCTCATAATGTTATGAATGTTATTTAAATTTGTTTCTTTTCAGTTTCTTTATTTTTATAATAGATAAAATAATATATATTAATAGTTTAATTAGAATTGTGGCAAGTACCTACAATAGTGTCTGGTGCAAGTAACAATAAATCACAGCTGTTATTAATTTTTGATTGTATGTATTTAAGGTATACAACATGATTTTATGAGATACATATAGATAGAACAATGGTTACTATAGTGAAAGAAGTTGACAGATCCATCATTGTATATGGATTTTTTTGTGTGTGTCAAAAAAATTTTTTTTGGTTTGTGTCAAAAGCAGCTGAAATCTATTTATTTACACTGACTCCCAAATGTAGCGCAATTTTATTACCTGTAGTGTTCATGCTGTACATTAGATATCTAGACTTGTTCATCTTTAATATGTGTTACTTTGTATCTTCTGGACTTTATCTCCCAATTGCCTCTCATATTTCACCGTGTCCCTGGTAACCACTGTTTCATTCTCTGTACTGTATATTTGAATGTTTCTTAGAGTCTACATATGAATGAGATCATGCAGTACAGACAGTCATCCCCGACTTATAATACTTTTACTTTATAATAGTGTGAAATCAATAACCATTCAGTAGAAATCATATTTCAAAATTTATGTTTTGATCTTTTCATGGGCTAGCAATATGCCACATGATACTCTCTGGAGATGCTGGGCAGAGGAAATGAGCCTTAGGCCCCTAGTCAGCCACTATGTTACCAGATTTTTTGGATGATTTTTTGTTGTTGTTTCGATATACCATCATGTCTACAAAATGCCCATCTATGACATGCAAAACTCTAGACTTTTACCCTCTCTCCACTTTATGTTTTTGATGTCACAATTTATATCTTTATATTACATATTACTTATAAATTTATTGTAGTTTTAGTTATCTTTGACCATTTTAACTTTTAAGCTATATACTAGAGATACATGTGATTTATATACCACTGTTATTTTGCTGGAATATTCTGTATTTACCTCTGTCGGTGAGTTTTATACTTTTATTTATTTATTTTTGTTTGCTCGCTTTTTTTTTTATTGTTGGGATTCATTAGGGTACAAAGATCCAGGTTACTAATTGCATTTGTCAAGCAAAGTCCCTCTTATAAATGTGTTCCCCAAGAGGTGTGCCAAACACCATGACCACCATCCCCTTCCGTCCTTCCCTCTCTCTGCTCCCCCATACTCCCACCCCCCACCATGTACTAAGTCATCAATTGTTCTTATATCAAAATTAAGTACATTGGATTCTTCCTTCTCCATTCTTGTGATGCTTTACTAAGAAGAATGTGTTCCACCTCCATCCAAGTTAGTACAAAAGATGTATAGTCTCCATCTTTTCTAGTGGCTGAATAATATTACATGGTATACATATACCACAGTTTGTTAATCCATTCATGGGTTGGTGGGTATTTAGGTTGTTTCCACATTTTGGTGATTGTAAATTGAGCTGTGATAAACAGTCTAGTGTAAATGTCCTTATGATAAAAGTATTTTTTTTCCTTCTGGGTAGATGCTTAGTAACGGGATTACAGGATCAAATGGGAGGTCTAGTTTCAGTTCTTTGAGGATTCTCCACACTTCCCACCAAGAAGGTTGTAATAGTTTGTACTCCCACCAGCAACGTAAAAGTGTGCCCTTCTCTCCACATCCATGCCAGCATGTGTAGCTTGGATACTTCATGATGTGGGCTATTCTCACTGGAGTTACGCGATATCTCAGGGTGGTTTTGATTTGCATTTCTCTGATAATTAGGGACAATGAGCATTTTTTTTCGAGCATTTTTTCATGTTTGTCAGCCATTGGTCTGTCTTCTTTAGAAAAGTTTCTATTGATTTGGGTTCCTGGGATCACTATGTGAAACTACTATAGCACCTAGGACTTAATGTGCAGGTTCACTTTCCAAGGCAAAAATGGATACAATTCTCCCACTAAACTTGGTTTGTTACACTGAAACACATCCCAGTAGATAAGGCCCAGGGGTCTGGAATATAGCTATGGTTAGGACATGGTGGGGCAGAGCATATCCCTGGCCTCACCTCTTCTGCCAATATCTCAGGGCAAAGCTACAGGTGTGCTTTGTTGGTGTGGGTCCTAAATTGCCAAATTGGTAATCCGCAATGATGATGGACATCTGGGGTCCTCTTGTTTTTCTGCAGGAAGACACCTCTGCTGGTTTGGAGCTGATCCAGACTGGGGAGATGAAGTGGCAGAGACAAGGTGCTTCTTTCTCCTTCCTGAGAGACCAGCCTGGGTTTCTGTGTTCTAAGGACCTTCTACTGATTTTTTGCTTGTTCTCTGGAATTCCTCTATAGTTATTGTTTTCAAAATGTAAATAAATGCTTATTTATTGTTTTGAGGGTTTTTTAGGGGAGGTAATAGCAATAACAGCCTCTAGTCAAACATCTTACTCATGTCCTCACATTTGGCATGTGAGGGATCTTTTGAAACTATTAGGGTTGTTTTGAGTATAAACTAATCTCTTAAGAAGCACTTACTCCGTGACTGTGGTAGACTCAAACCCTGATCAATCACTGTTATTTTAATGTAACTAAACCAGTGCTTTTGTG
Source organism: Perodicticus potto (assembly GCA_963574655.1). Taxonomy (NCBI): domain Eukaryota; kingdom Metazoa; phylum Chordata; class Mammalia; order Primates; family Lorisidae; genus Perodicticus; species Perodicticus potto. The sequence goes on from CAUYRH010104793.1 coordinate 7,385, forward strand.
ATTCATTCAGGTGAGATTTTTACTCATTGGCTAATATAAACCCCAACTGATGTTTTAAGAATTTTAGAACCTTGCCTATTTTTTCATATGCAACCTTTATTTTTTAGTTCATCTTAATTCCACAAGCGATTCAAATTATCATTTTTTATATATTTTCCTAATGGTACCAAACAGTACAAACATGAATAAAATAGTTAACATCCATATCTGCAGATTCTGTATCTCATTTAAACATGGATTGAAAATATTATATCTAAAAAAATTAAAATACAACAATACAAAATAATACAAATAAAAAAGAATACTGTACAGCAACTACTTACATAGCACTTACATTGTATTAGGAATTGTAAGTATTCCATAGATGATGTAAAGCGAAAGTGTGTAGGAAGTTGTATATGGATTAGATGAGTAGGAAAATACTGTGCCATTTTATATGAGGGAGTTGGACATCCCTTGGATTTTAGTAGACACAGGCAGTCCTAGAACCAATGCCCTGTGGATACTGAGGGACAAATGTACTCAGACGTTATCACAGACTAACATACTGCACAAATGTCAGGTTCCTGCCCTGAGGGCAGGGTCCACTAAGACCTGTGAAACTGGTGGCAACAGACTGAAGAAATATAAAATTAGAAACTATGGCAAAGAAAAAGACATGAGAACAGAATTAAAGGTGTGAACTCAGGCGTCCATTGTCCATTTGTGGAATTCCGGCAATGGCCCAGAGTGTTTGCTCCACTCTGCTTTTATTGAAGTCTATTTGCCCAGAGGGTAAGATGAGGGAGGAAACAAAGATGCCAACAGTTTCTGAGTGAGCATATCAGCTCCTATTGTTATTATTTAAGGGTTTGAGTAGCCTTGAGTCTGGAATCTGAGTCTTGTATTGGGAGAGCCTCCTGCTTGAGATCACATACACAGATTTCTATTGAGGTGTTAAACTCTGCTAGTTCCCAGTCGAGTAAGATGCCACTGGTGTTAAGCCTCTCTAAGGAATCAGTGGGAGGGAGGAATTTTCCTCCCATCACCACCACAGAGGATCTTCCTCTGTGATAAGGAATATAAGCTCTTCTGCCAATATCTCAGGGCTTAAGCTATTCCCTTGATCTCCACCCCAGGCAAATGCAAATCTCCACAGTGGGTGTCTGTTTTGTCTGTTTACTAAGCAGGAAACGACCCAGTTAATGTACCCAGAGGCTTTGCCATAGTCTCTTCTATTGCCATTTTTCCTCAGAGTGCTCACAGACCCAGCGGGGTATTTGTAAGCTGTATCTCCAACAGACTAGAATTTCAGAAAAAGTAGGAAGCTTGCTAGCAATGGCTAGCTTAAATATAAACTATTGGACTTTTCCTCGTTCTGACTCACTCAGCTTACTCTTCAATTTTCTTCTTTTTCTGGAAATACTTTCCCTTGCCAAGAATGGGGTCTTTGGTCCCCATTCTCCCCACATCATGTATACATATATTTGTATATATGTATTAATAATACATAATTTACAATTATAAATATATATCATATGAAATATGTAGAATTTGTGCATATAAAATAAATATACACATTATGCAATTTGAATCCTACAATGCTGTTTGACAATGAGTTGAAGTTTCTAAATTGCTTCTGTTGCTCCCTTTCATAATATTGTCAGATAATTTGAAGAATGTCTTGCAAGTGAATTTGACATGTAGAGATTTGCACGTTGCATAGTTGACCTGCACTGGAGTAAACTATTTTGGAAAATAAGCAGAGGTAACAAGAAAATTAATTTAGTATCCTTATATGTTGGGTTACCCCTCATTATAGTTCTATAGACATTGATTTCAATAACTACCACCCCCAAAAGAAATTATCTCTGAAACTCTATCTATCTACAGTTTCTTGACTTTAAGGACTTAGCTTGTTTAATCACAGATTTTATAAACAGTGATAAAAATTGGAACCCCATCAGTTTTCTATGAGCTTTCCTTACGTGTGCTTGATTGTTAAAAGCATCATTCTACCTAGAATACATGAATACTTATGTAAGTCACCATTGATGTCATAAACACTAAAAATAAGCTGAATGAAATGGAAAGTTTTTTGAGAATGTGATGATGGGCAAAAACTTATGATGTGTTATCTAAAACCTCCAAAAATTTATAGTCTGGTTAGAAAAGAGATTATGCAATTTTCATATAGTACAGTAAGTAGTAAGGAAGTACAAAAAAGAGTATCTTATGTGAATATCTGAGCATGTGATCCAATCAGATATGGAGTCTAAACCAGACAGAGAAAAGAAAGGTTTGCCAAAGAAAGGACAAATAATTGACTTGGTGTGTTAAGGAAAGTGGAAGAAAAGAAGCACGAACATGAAGGCCTTGTAGGTCAGAGCACAATAGTGGGTTTTGTTCAGCTTAACTGTAGTTTGCAAAGAGTTTAGGAGGAAGGTGTGAAAAACTGGGGAGAGATATTAACAGATGAGTAAGCATAGTAAAGATCTGGAAGAATGTCAGAGTCAGGCAGAGAAGAACGAGGAAAGTGAAAAGGGATCTTAACCAGACACTGCTGTAAATTTGGGATTCAAAATTTATTCTTGCTACAGAGTGCAGAAATAATTAGAGCGGAATAGAAAGCTTAGAACATGGGAATATTTAAACAAGATGTGAAACTATTAACTGACATAATGATAGTTTAATGGTGAAAAGTAAGTGGCTTCTAAACGACTGAGAACATTGAAGATAGGATTTGCTGATATTCTGGCTGTGACTAAGAGAGAAGGAGAAATCACATAGGATTGCAGTTTAGGAAACAGGATGGATTCTAATGGTGCCTCTCAGCAAACATGCAATCGTAGGAGGAGAAATTCTGCAGAGACAGGGTACATAATTAGTTCAAATTATATTTTTTGAGTTTGAGAAGCCAATGGCACTTTCTCAGGGAACTATCAGTAGGCCACGTGATATCACATGTACATTGATACACAGTTGTACTTAGAGCTTCAGGTTGGATTTTTTGTTTTTTTTCTAACAGCAATCTCTAAAACAAAAACAGAATTGAAGCCAGAGTTTCCAATTTTCTCATTACTTAGGATTAAGTAAATGACCATAGTCAGGTGTGAATAAAATATTAGCATTTAATCTGATTTCTGTTTTTATCTTTAATTTGCTGCATTTCTCCCTAGTTTGAGTTGGTGTAAATATGTTTATTTTCTCAAGGGCTATAATCATTTGCATATTATTAGTTCATTGTACAGATAGATTCTTTCAACTGTAGTGTATGCGATTTCCTTTAAGTGTTTGTAAAAAAATACGTGTTGAATAATTCACACTCAACCAACAGATACGACATTTCTCTGTATTACACACACTTCACACTGATGTCAGGCTCTCTAATTTTAGAGGCTTTGTTCAGAATACTTTCTAAATGTGTTTATTCGAATCATTGTTGTGCATGTAATTGGCTTTTTTAAAAAAAAATCCATTACCCTGTGGAAAGAAAACTATCTTTTTACTCTCTGGTGGAAACAGTATCTTTTGAGGGGATGTCAGCTAAAAGCAAGTCCCCAGATTCAAAAATCACAAACATCATAAGCCTTTTAAATATATTCCCATAAACTGTAGCACAATAATTTTCAATAAATCAATTTATCTTTAATATCAGTATCAACATTATCATGTCCATGACTGAAAAGATTACAAGACTGGTGGGACCTAGTATTACGTGGTAACTCTTGCTTAACATCGCACTTTAGCTAACTTCACTATGAAGTGGGTTGGCCTCTTCACTTCTCTGAAAGTTTGTTTGCTAATCTAAATGGTAGGAGAGGGAGTGCTTTCCTTTACAAAATGGGAAGTGTGTTGTAAAGATTAAAAGCAAAATAAAAAGTGACTATATTTATGAAAGCATTTTGTAGTCTTCGGTACAATATAAATACTGTGTGCCTTCTGTGTTCCTGCCTTCTGCATCTGTGGACTCTACCAACTGTGGATTAAAAGCACAATACTCAAAAAAATTCAAAAACATTGTGTCTGTGATGAGCATGTACAAATTTGTTCTTGTCATTACTCCCTAAAGAGTATAATATAACAACCATTTGCATAGCATTTGTATTGTAGCAGGCATCATATAGGATCTAGATATGATTTAAAGTGTATAGGATATGAATCGGTTCTGCAAGTACTATATCATTTTATATCAAGAACTTGAGCATCCTTGAATTTCAGTATCTGTGGAAGTCCTGGGACTATCCCCCACATATACTGAGGGGCAATTGTATAAAGAAATTTCATTACAGTACTGGCTTTGCTGTTGTGTTTGAGAATTTATGATCCAGCACATCAATCTCTTTAATGTTCTTGGTCCCATTCTGTCACCATTAAGTCACATTGACTGATTGTAACTAAATTTATTGTTAAAACCATTTTATTTTCAACTCCTTCTACCCTTTTCTCTATCTCGGGCTATACTGATTAGGATTTGAGCTTTACACCTGATTTTCCATTACGTTCCATCTTTAGGTTGGTAAAATTTTGGTCAGAGAATTGTCCTTTGATCCCGCATCCATAATAGAACTTTTGGGGTTTCACATAAAACATATCAACCAAATATCCTTGGAGACTGAATTAATGGAATAACAATTCTGGAGAATTTTTCATGTAGTTAAAGTGCTTATCTGTACATATTCAAATCACATTGGACTTCTGCAATTACAAGAGATAGAAGACACAATATACTGGATAACATTATCAGCGTATATTAAATATTACAATTTTAATACAGAGTTCTTCCTTTATAAAAATATTTATACATTCTTAGCACCCTCTGTGTGTGTATATAGACATATACACATTTTCAGTATTGATCATCAGTGTTGTAGAATCAACTTGCTGATAAGATAAAAACAATGAAGCTAGTAAGACACATAAGCTGGCCTTAGAAAATAAATTGCCACTAGCTTGTAAATAAATTGATTGTTGTGTGTCTGACATACAAAGTGATTAAGAGTAGTGAAATTTAAAATATTTCTCATTGGTAAGCCCTAATTTTCACATATAACAGTTTATAATGTCTTATAGTTGTTAAAAACATCACGGTGCTTACTAAGAATACACAGGTCACACAAAAATAATGGCGTTGGTTAGTTAGATACACGTCTCTAAATGCAAATGTTGTTTTCTCATGCACATACTTCCTTTGTAATTATTCTTTCCTTGCTCATTTCTATAGATATTGTAACTTATAATATATCACGTTAAAGGTCTAGTCATTACCTTGATGCATGAGATTCATTTTACTGGTTAGAAAGGCATAACAGTTATAGTAGATTTAATCAAATACATAATTGAGGCAGATAAGTAAGAACACCTTTTCAACACACTAATGTCCTACGATATGATATTGTGTCTATGTTGTTTAGATATTAAGACAAAACAAGACAGACAAAAAGTGCAGATTTCTTGATATAAAGCTTTTTGAGTACAAAGCCAATTTTATAGTTTTTGTATCACTAAAGTAAATATGGGAGGTTTCAGCATATAAAATGGACAAAGATCATAGAATATATTGGAAAGAAGAGCTGAAAAAAAGAATCAGGAATTTTAATTCTAGCCAAAATTCTACCCTAATCTAGACAGGTGAAATTGTGGTTGTGTATGCCACAATGCTAAATTTCTTCGATTCAAAAAATGAAGTGTTTAGACTCGGCACCTGTAGCACAGTGATTATGGCCCCAACCACATACACTGAGGCTGGCGTGTTCAAAGCCGGCCAGGGCCAGCTAAACAACAAAAAAATAGCTGGGCATTGTGGCAGGCCCTTGTAGTCTCAGCTACTTGGGAGGCTGAGGCAAGAGACTAGCTTAAGCCCAGGAGGTTACTGTGAGCTGTAACGCCATATAACAACCATTTGTTATATGGCGCTCTACTGAGAGCAATATAGTGAGACTCTGTCTCAAAAAAACAAAGAAAAAGAAGTGTTTAAATTGCTAGACTTTAAAATCCATTCAATTCAAAAAGTGATGTGTATATACATATAAACATACATGCACACATATATATGAAATTATAAAAAGTTTTATTTTTAAGCCTATTAACTTAGAATTTCCTAATATTTGCTAGCCTGGATTTCACATTACATACTACATACAAATATTTCCAATAAAATTACTTTTATGATTGTGGTTTTTGAGAAGTACAATCCTTCTTTCGTCCTCAAATGTTTTCAGTCTTTGCATTCTCCTACCAGAAGGACTTGAAAGCAACATAAGAGAGTATTATTATGATATTAGTATGATACAGTCAAACAATGTAGTCAAATATTTTATGTTGTATTTTATTTGACTGTATAAATTCATTGTGTGATCATGGTCATTTAAAAAATTGAGGTAAGGTAATTAAAATACATAAAGTCATCCCAATACAATGGCAGATAAAGTCTCAATCATAATGTCTTACCACAGCTTACTACTACATATTTCTCGGTTTCTTATTTTATACTAGCAATAAAAGCCTAGTAAGGCTGATCACAACAGATTTGTGATCTCCTAGCTCTTAGTCGTCTGGTGATTGGGTACACATTGATTCTCTTATTAAAGCCAAGCCATTATGATTGAAGTTGCCCTGCAATCTTCATTGGGGATATTTTGCTTCTGGCCCTAATCTCTATGGTCGGTACCTTCATCACATACATGTTGTAGCTCCAGTGGGGATTGCATTTGCCTGAAAAAGCTATACTTGGGAACACTGGAATGACCAAAATATAAATGAATCTATTGATCGTCTTCTTAGTCTATAATTATACATTGAACTTTTAAAAAATGTAAAGTGTCCTATGAGGGATAACATTAATTAATTAGTTCTCTAGAGCAGACTCTTCGGGTGTAAAAACATTTACCTAACAGTTGAGTGACCATGATGATGTTATTTAAACTTGTAAAGGCTTCTTGTGGCCACATGTAAAGTGAATGCCCTATATATTTGTTTCCTCCTCTTGCCATGACCTATTGCCACAAACCTGATGGATTAAAGCAATAGAAAGTCATTCTCTCACAATTTCAGAGCCTACAAAGTCTAACATCGACAGATCAGCAGAGTTAGTTTTTTAGAGGCTCTAAGGGATAATGTGCTCTATGTTTCCCTGAAAACTTGGCAATGGCCTTATTGCCTTCAGCATCCTTGTACTCATGTCTTTGGTTTCTGAAGGTCATCACATGTGTTTAGCTGAGTTAATTTGTCAGTGTGTTTCCTGCTTTTGCAATTCCAGAATTTTGTTAACTGTTTTCTTTCTATTGCATCTTTTTTTCCTTTCAATATAAGTTGGCAGTATTTCTCATGATATAGCATTCTCAAAGACTTTGTGATTTTCCTGTGTCTAAGGAGGTCCACAGCGTTAACCAAAGGGTTGTGCACTTCAAATAAAGGATTCCATGTGTATTCCTGGCTTCTACTAAGATTATTAATTGTATCCATGAATCACACACCTAACCTGTTCAACAAGTTTGTTCAGCCACACCCTCCACCCGCTGTGTAGATCATGCTCTTCCAACTGTAAATTTCCTGATTTTCCCAGGCTTTGCAATCTAGGTAGACTAAGCATCTCCCTTACCAACCAGTGTGGTTCTTTATTACAAAGCAACTCCATCTTCAATTTATCTCTTTCCTTTTATAGTTTACTATATGCAACAAAGAGAAATCAGCCTGCGCCTTCAACATTTTGCTTGTATATTTCTTAGGGGAATATTAAATGTACTTACAAGGCTTGCTGTAATAGCCTATGGCTAGGAGGAGTGAGAGTTATAAGAAATACCTGTATAGCTCAATAATGGAACACCTTGGTGAAAAGGGCATGGAGAGGGATTTAGCTCTCCTACCAAGCATGAGAGCTCGTGAGATGAGAGCAGTGGTGAATTAGCAGTCTCTACACCTGGGGTGTTGAGCGGCATGAGCTCAGCCTTATATTAGCCTCGAGGAGAAGGCAGTGGAGTATGCACATTCTATCACGACCCTCTTACTCTGACTTTGTCTCCTCTCCTGCCTGCAGAATGCCAGCATGCCTCTCTCAGCTGAAGATTACCAAGCTCTGCTAAAGACTAAGCTCTATCTATTCTAATTCTGCTTTACTCGCTCTAATTCTCTCTCTCCTCCAGAAGTAGAAAGCCCTCAGGCACCTAAGAGAAATTGTTCCTAAGCAAGGTAGCTTAGCAGTCCACATCTAGAACCTAGATAAGCCAGCCCGAGACCTGGCCAGTCCAGGTCCCTGACAAGTGGTGTCAGAAGTAGGCTGTGACAGCTTGCCTTCCACCAAATAGTAGAACACAATTCAGCCAACATTTCTTCCTCTTTATAACAAGGATCTTTCCCATTTGCAATAACATGTTTTTCATTTTCTTCTTAAATTTTATCAGAAGCACCTGTAAAGTTCATACCAACATTGGTTCATAAAATTATGTGTTCTTTAAAATGATAAAAGCTTTCCCCACTGTATTTTTTACTATCCTTGTATCCAACAACCATCTCTACAAGCTAACCTCGGCTTTTTCTATGTCCCCAGATTCTACCAGCTTCTATTACCAAATCCAAATCACTTTCTGTGTTTGTAGCTGTTTTTGCACCTTATTTCCTTGTAACAAAATTTGTGTTATATTCCCGAGGTAGCCATCACAAATTGCCCCAAATTGGTGTTTTAAAACAACAGAAATTTATTCTCTCCTTGTTCTGGAGGCCAGAAGTACATAATCAAGTTTTAACAGGATTGTGTCATTTTGGAGGCTCTAAATGAGAATGTTTTAGGCCTCCATTACTGAATCTTATAAGGATACCTAGTGCAGGATAATCTCATCAAAAGATGTTTATTTAATTAGATCTGCAAAGACTCTTGTTCCAAATAACCTCATGTTCTGGAAGGTAGAATTTGAAAATATATTTTGGGGAGCCAGTGCTCTGTACATTAGCACTAACTACTTATAGGATAGCTTGAAAATTAAATGTGACATTATAGTACTTGGCAGTATACCTCAATATACAGTATCTACAATTGGTACTTATTACTGAGTAACTTAATGCTATCACATTCATATTACTATCAAAAGAATTTTATAAAATTTTATAAAATTACTATATAATATATTTCACTTGTTTTATTAAATAATGAAATGAGTAGTATAAAAGCTAAATTTTAAAAGAATTTAGAGAAGGAAGATACTAGTGGTAGATGACTGTTTTTTGGTGAGCAGAGATCCTTAAAGCAATAAAATGTAAGTTAAGTAGGTTTTAGATAATAGTAAATGATGTTGTGATTAAAATGGGAAGCTCTAAGTTTTAGATCTCAGATGGCAATTTTAGATGTGATTATAAATTTCAAATCTTGGCTATGTTATTGAATAAATTTTATGAACAACAGCAACAACAAAAATTAGTTTCAGAGGTGTTCAGAAGAATGAGAAAAGATTGAAACAGTTGTCTGAGAAGTTATCTATTTACTAGTCTATGTTGGCAAACTTATTAGTTATGCTTAGGTTGGTCTAGAAATAACAAAGATCACAGATAACAATGGCTTTACAAAATAGAACATTCTTTTTTTCATGGAGCTATTCAGTTATG
>CAUYRH010104796.1:0-27959 GCA_963574655.1 Perodicticus potto
CTTGGGAGGCAGAGGCAAGAGACTCGCTTGAGCCCAGGAATTGGAGGTTGCTGTGAGCTGTGATGCCATGGCACTCTATCCAGGGTGACAGCTTGAGGCTCTGTCTCAAAAAAAAAAAATTAAAAAGCATAGTTGTGGGAGCCAGTCTCAAATCTGAGTGCTGCTCTTAGAGTGTGACTTAATTTCCGTTAGCCTCAGTTTCCCCATCTCTACAAGAAGATCATGATGATACATCCTTGGAAGGCCTATGTGTACGGGTGTCTGCCCTAGCTCTGTACAGCAAAAGGTTGTCACAGCACCACTCTCCCCAGGGAGCCCATTGCTGGGGAGGCCTAGAATGGGAAGGGCAGGGGGTGCCCGCAGGCTCTGGGGCTCTGAGAACCAGATCTAGATCACCTGCTTCTCAGTGGGCTCTGGGCTACAGAAGTGAGGCTTGGCCCCAAGTGGAACAGACCACTGGAATCCCACAGTGGGGGGCAGGGGACAGGTCCTCTGGGCTTTCTAATAATAGGATGAGGAATCTCAGTGGTCACTTGCTGAGTGCTCCCTATGTGGCAGGCACCTACCAAGTGCTTTATACGCATTTTCTTACATCATCTTCCCCACAGGTGGAAGTTACAGAACAACTTTACAGAAGACAAAACTTGGACTCAGAGAACGACTAGACCAAAATCTCAGCTCTGTTGACGTTCCCCTGACACCATCTGTCACCTGGATGACAGGAGCAGCCTCCACTCCCTGTCCCACAGCTCAGTCCTTCTCCATGGCACAGCCAGAGTGAGCTTTTCAAAACTCCAACCTGGTTGTGACATTCCCCTGCTTAGGAACTTCTTTGGTGAGGTCCAAAGTCCTAAACACGGAATTCCTCGTGTCTTGCATGGGCAGCCTGGTACCCCAGTTCCTCCAGCATCACTCACACCCCTCAGTTCTTGGCTCTGAGTACACCAGCCTTCGCTTGGTGTCCACAATGGGCACACCCCTTCCTGCCTCAGGGCCTTTGCACACCTCTTTCCACCCCATTAGCTACTTAATCATGACTCCTCCTTTTGAGTTCGCCTTAGATTTATCTTCTCAAGGAAGCCTTCCCTGACATTCCCGGCCCAGACTGAGCTTCTCTCTTCTTTTCTGTAACACTTATTACACGTCACATCATTAGGGTGAATCACAGGAAATCACTGATAGTTGGCCATTTTGGAATTACACGGCAGGCAATTTTGCACGATGTAACCTAATAAATATTGTGTCATCTCTTCAATGTTGAGCACCTGACATTTAGGAGGGAACGTTCGGTGTTGTTGCTCACCATTGTTTACTGGGGCATCTTACATGGATGCAAATTACGACCCTAAGAAGTTTTGATGAATGAATGGGTAATGAACTTGCAGGTCGAGATTGAATCCCAGTCTCTCAGCAAGAGCTAAAGCAACCTGGCATCAAATCTCACCGGCATGGGGGCTCCTTGCCTACCACTTGGCACCAGCAACGGGTTGCAGAGACATGCATGGGTGGACAGCACTGGCCCACAGCAGCTGGCTCCAGACGCCTCACAGGCTAACCTGGGTTCTCCAGGATTGTGTCTAGTTTCACTGGGAAGTGGCCAAATGGCAGCCAGTCCTCTGGATGGAGAGGCCCAGGATTTAGAGCGAGACCCAGCACCATCCTGCCTGCTGGCCAGGCATTCCAGCCTCGCAGCCGGTGTACTGTGTCCCTATGGCCACACGGTGGCAGTGTTGGCACCAACTGGGCTCTGGAGTCGCTGAATGATGCCTCAGCATGCAAGATGCCCTTAAAGGCTGAGGGGCTGTGTGTATAAAAGGGTGCGGGTGCAGGATGGGCTTTGAGTGTTAAGGCATCCATGTTTACCAGTGTGTTTGTCTCTGTATGGGTATCTGTGTGTGTGTTTGAGTGAGTGCTTGCATTTGTGAGAATGTCTTGTGTGCAAAAGTGGTTTTGTGCCTCTGTTTTGTACACATAGGATGTGTGTGTTTCTGATTGTGCCTCTGGTGTAATGAGGGGACAGCCAGTAGCTGATGGTGCATGTGTGTCTGGATGTCAGGATACCCCAAGGTCAAGGCTTGTGGGTTGGCCCTCCCCCTCCCCAGGCCTTGCCCTCTCCCACCAACGCCTGCATGGACATCTGCTCCGATTCCCACCCCTAGCCTCAGTCTCCAGCAGCTGTGCACCCCTAAGATGCCCTGGCCCCCTCCTGTCCTCACATCTTCCTCTGTGGTGCCTCCTTCCATCAAGCACCAGCTCCTGTACGTTTGGATCTTTATCCAAATGCAGCTGCAGGGCTTAAAGTGTGTAGGTGTAGCTGGTGGAGGGGGGTGGAGTGGACCAAATCTCCCTAGCACCTGCCTCTGGCAGCCTCCAGGTTCTGGCGAAGGAGCACCTTCATCACTAGGGTCCCAGGGCTAGTGAGGGAGTGGACTTCAGCACATGGCGGTACTCAGACTAGAGGACCCTGGAGACGGAGCTCTGCCTCTGCCCTCCGACCTTTGCAAGGAACCACACACTTCTCAGATTCTGTCGCCCACCCTGGAAAGAATGTGGGGGGCCCGGTTCCTTCTTCAGGCCCCCTCTTGCCCCATACAGGCATCTCACAGCATGAGTGCCAGTGCCCTCCCAGCCTGTCCCCTCCCTCTGCCGGCAAAGGTCCAGAATGCCATGTCTGGCCACCCTTCCCCCCTGGTTATTAATAATTGGGTATTAGGCGAGAGGCGACTATTGATTCCGGCGCGGGCGGCTCCAGGTCGGAGTAATTTATGGAAACACTGGCGTCCCTGGTGATAAATAATGAGGTGATCGCAGAGATAGGTCACTAGTGAGTGGCCTCCATCCTGCTGCCCTGTCCACTAATACACAGGCTCATAAATGGAGGGAGAGAGGGAAAGACCCCGGCTGGCTTGTGAAGACAAAGGACGCGTTGATGATGAGAGGTGCCGGGAACACGGGGAAAGCAGAAAAGCAAGTCAGTGGGGTCCACGTGGTGGGGGCTGGTGGGAAAGGGACAGAAAGGCACAGAGAGGAGGACAGAAGGGCAGACAAGGACTCAGAGCAGGAAACAGGGCAGAGGAGGGAGAAGAAAGATGCCAGGACAGGGAGACAGAGTGAGACAAGGGAGCAAGGCAACCAAAGGGGGCGGGGGGCAGACAAAGCCAGAAGGATGGGGGTGGGGTGGGCCAGGCAGGGACAGCCATGGGGAGCCATGGGAAGCCGAAGACCAAGGGACATCAGCCGTGCTGAAAACCGACTGAGTGCCCACTCTGCTCTGCCATCTCATGCTATTAACTCATTTTATAGTCCTGATGGCCGGAGCATTGATTCAGTGATTCGGGAGCCAGACTGCCTGGGTTCAGACTAACCTTGGCCCCTGCTGTGTGACCCTATGCCCCTGAAAGCTGGAGCTGACACAATACCTACTGCTATGGCATCTGTGCACTTAAGGACCAATGCCTGGCACTGGCGGGAGCTACGTGTGTGCTATTGTTTGGCCTGGCCGGAGTTAATTACATACAACTCCATTTGATTTGATCTCTTCCATGGGGTAGGATGTCTAGTTTACAATGAACGAAATAAGGACAATCCGATAAGGGCTGACTAGGTTGCTTTGGGGAGACACCCTGTAGATAGTAAGGTATGATTTGGGGCTGGAGGTAGAATTAGAGCAAAAGACATTCCAGATAGCAGGAATGGTTTGTGGAAAAGCACCACAGAATTTCCAGGTTGTAAGGACCCTTGAAGATCTAGTACATCCACCAATGCCTGGATTCCCTCTATACTATCCCCCACCCCCGGTGTCACCAGCTTTAACTTGGCCTCCTCCAGGGATGAGGAACTCACTGTCCTCCTTGAGAACTCTGGGAAGATCCTCTTGCAAAACCAGCCTTGAGGTGCTGCCCCAGTGGCCCCTGCCCAGCTGCGCCACTGCCCCCATTCAGCCAGGCAGAGCACTCTCAGCTGCTCCAAATACTTCTTCCAGGCCGGATGGCCAGTACCCACGCCCTCCCACCCCCAGTCCCCTGCACCCCTGCTCTGGCCACTCTCCTGGGCAGCTCCAGCCAGGCGGCCTCACAGGGGCAGAGCCAGGGGGATCTGGACTGTTCCCTTCACCCTAGGTCCAGGGTTCAAACTACTGCCCTGGGTTTCTTGGAGAGATGAGGGGGCTACTCCAGGGTTGAGGGTCAACTTCATCTCTGTCCTAGGTAGGGAAGAATCATGAAACCCCCAGACTGCAGACTGTTCAGGGGGCTGCCCCACTGTGAGGTGGCATAGAACGATGTCACTGACTTGGTACATCCTGGGTTGGTGTCCTGGCCCTGCCACCCACCGACCAGCTGCCTTGACCTGGCAGAGTCGCAGCCTGCATGCAGGTGCTTAGCACTGGAAGAAGAGCCCTGTTGGTGGCCCTTCCCCTCTGCCCTCACTGCCCCTGCCCCTTGTACACTGGCACACTGACTCTCTCCTTCAAGCCATTTCCATGTTTGGAGCCCCCACAGCTCCTGACACATTGTTTCTTTTCTTTTCTTTTTTTTTTTAGAGACAGAGTCTCACTTTGGCATCCTGGGTACAGTCCAGTGCCGTGGCATTACAGCTCACAGCAACCTTCAGCTCTTGGGCTCAGGCGATCCTCTTGCCTCAGCCTCTCCAGTAGCTGGGACTACAGGCAGCCGCCACAACGCCCAGCTATTTTTTTTTTTTTTCACAGTTCGGCCGGGGCCGGGTTTGAACCCACCACCCTCCGTGTATGTGGCCGGCGCCCTACTCACTGAGCCACAGGCACCGCCCGAGACATTGTTTCTTGACAGGACTGAGCTGGTCTCCCTTTGCCAGCACAGCTCTCCTCCGCCCTTGTCAGACCTGCGACAGTACCTGCTACCTTTGTGCTCAAAGGAGCGAGGCCACAGCTGAAAAGGACTGAGCCCTGGGGCTCTCCCCCGAGTTGGCTGCCCGCTGTATTTATTTGCTTGTCTCTGTCCTTCTTATATGTCCCCATCTCTCTGAGCAAGTCCTGAGAGACCTCATCGTCCACCTTCTGGGATTCCAGGTGCCTTTGCTCAGCCTCGCTCCTCTAACTGCCGGACCAGTCACCCTGCAGAAAGGATGTGGGCCAGCCTGATACGGCTTTTCTTGGCAAAATCGTTGCAGTTCTGGGTTGCCCCCTGCCTCCTCTTAGGTGCTCATAGATCATCCCTTTCTGTTCCATTCTAGGAGTTTGACTGAGATATTGAAACTCATACTATTACTGGCAAAAGCAGCTAATTAATTTTTGTTATTGTTTCCCCATTGTATAGATTTCCAAGAGACACAGTGGAGGACCGGTGACTGGGCCAGGGTGTTGGGGTGCAGGGGCAGGCAGAGGGAACTGTGTCTGGAATGACGGATGGGTACCAGTTGCTGGCAACAAGAGCACTGAACACCAGGCTAACGAGCCCGGGTTTTATTTTGTGGGCAGCAGAGAGACTTGGCAGCTTCTGAGGTTGTTACCCCTGAGTGGCTGGAAGATTAACCTGACAGCAAGTGTGAGATGGGCAGGTAGGGGTACATGGGAGCAGGAAGACCTGTGAGGAGTCTTCAGAAACAGCCCAGGCTCAGGGAAGAGGCAGGACTGTGGGGAGGTGGAGGGAGCGTGAGGAAGGTTTGAGGGCAAGGTCAGGGGCAGGCCTGCCTGCTCTTTAGTTGACTGGATGGTGTTGAAAGTATGAGAGGAAAAAGCCACCCCTGACAGCTAGTTTGGGACCTCATTAATGGTGGAGTGATGTTGCCCTTCATAAGGGAGGAAGCAGTTTGGCTCAGAGTAAAGGCCTAGAGGCCCATGGGGACCTGCAGAGTTGGAAGGACCTGGGAGACTTCAGGTCCCTGAGGCCCTTGGAGACAGGGCCTGACACTCAGAGTCAGGGTGGCAGGCAGGCCTGGGGGGCAGAACTTCTGGAGAGAACGCCATGCCCCGGAAAGGTTGGTGCCCGCCCAGCGCTGCCAGCACCCCGTGTGGTGATGCTGGGCCCACGTGTGTGGCTGCCTCCTCCACAGACTGGGAAAACTGGGAGCTCCTCGCCGCAGAGGCCCCAGGCTGTACACAGCCCGGGGCCTGGCACCCTGCAGGTGTTACACCTGAGTGGCTGGAAGATTAAGCTGAGACAAGGAAGATGCTACCAAGCTGAGGAAAGCACAGTCGGAGGGGCAGGAGGAGGCCATCCTGGATTCGGGGTGGAGGGGCCACAGTCAGAGCTTCTGGGGGAGTGGCAAGTCAAACGAGCAGGCTGCGGCTGTGGGGCACACGATGGGAACAGATACTGATGGGCGCCCCATGTGCTTTTATGTTATATTGTTCCCATAAGAACCCAGCAAAGTGGTGACTACGACTCTGCTGTCACAGATAAGGGCTGGGCTGGGACTTGAGCCCAGATCCTTAAGGAAAACAATCCTTTACAAAGGTGAAAAGCGGGACCCAGTGGGCCCCCTGCCCTTCCCGGTTTCTGACAAGGCCTCTTGGTTTCCCAGGCCCTCCTAGTTAGCTACACAGCGAGTCTCAAGGTCACACTACACGGGCATGGCAGGTTTCCCTCCCCTGCACCCCCCAGCCTGGCCTGCAACCCCCGCCGCTGGGCCCTCAGGGACTCCGCTTCAGACTCAGTTCCAGGGCCTCATCTTCTACAGCAGCGACCCCTTTGTGCCCTTGTCCCTGCACTGGTCACGCTCAAGGACGTCGATCTGTTCACAGGTCTCTGCTCCGTCCGACACCGACTGGCACAGAGGACTAGCCGGTCACCGTGTGCTGAAAGAATGAACGTGAGGGATGGGTACTCCCTTTTGGGGAGGCGGCTGAGCTCCCGCCATCAGGGTCCGCCCCCAGGGGACCCCCAGTTCCCCCGGTGGGCGCGCGGAGCCGGCGACGTGGTGGGCTTTGTTCCCGACCTCCAACCGCAGGGAGAATAAAAGTTTGTGAAATATTAGTTTAATAAGACATGCGACTACCATTAAGGATCCGAGCGGTCCTTATTTATTATTCATGCGGCCGCGTGATTTAGGGGCAAGCGGTCCGCGGAGGCTCGGCCGCCTCGCCCCGTCACGCCTTCCCCTCCCCCACCGCCACTGCGCTCCACGCCGGCCCCACTGCGCAGGCGCGGCTTCCCGCCCGCACCGTGGGGGTAAAAGGGGGCAGGGGCTGGGGCTGGGGCCTCCCCTTTATGCCCGTGCTGGAGCCTGCAGCATTAATGGTAGGAGGCGGGTCCCAGACCCGCGCCACCTTTGTACATCACTTCCTCGGTGCCCTTTCCCACCTTTCGGGGAGCTCAGAGGGCAAGGTGAGTGGGAGGTGGTGTAGTCCTGCAAACAGAGAGTTGGATGGCACCCAGTTATTACTGCGTACAACTCGCTGTGTAACTAGGCAGGTCCCTTGCCCTTTCTCACAGACCCCTCTAAAGCTAGATGTTGGAGTGGATAACCCAAAATGCCACCACCTTTTGGGGGAAGAGGTAAAATTTACATGAAATGAAATGCACAGATCTTAAGTGTACAGGCCTTAAGTGCTGATCAGTGTAAATATCCAGGAAATCACCACTCTGATGAAGATACAACACATTTTCTTCACCCTGTGAGATTTCTTTTTGCATCTTTGCACGTCAGCTTCCTCCCCTGTTCCTCAAGGCCACCACTGCTCTGGTACTTTTGCCATAAATTAGTTTTGTTTCTTGAATTTCACATCAATGAAATCAAACATTATGTACTCTTTTATAATTTTTGTCAGTAGGTTGTTCATTTTGATTGCTGAATAACATTTCGCTGTATGATGGGAACTCAGCTTGTGGGTCTGTTTACCTGTAGGTGATCATTTGGGTTGTTTCCAGTGCTCAGCTATCATGAATAATAATAGCTTACTATGGACATTTGTATAAAGATCTTTTTGTTTTTATTTCCAATGGGTAAATACCTAGAAGTGAAATTGCTAGCTCAGGTGATGGACGTATATTTTTACTTTTTAAAGTAACTTTCAAAAGATGATGTTTATAGTCTTACCAGTAAGGGGAATGTTTTCTACTTGCCCCACATCCTCATCATCACTTGATGTTATCAGTCTTTTTCATTTTAGCCATTCTATTGCATATAGTGGTATCTCATTGTGCTTTTAATTTGCACTACCCTTATGACTAGTATTATCGATTATCTTTTTAGGTGCTTATTAGCCATTTGTATATTTTTGTAAAGTATGTGAATATTTTGTTCGTTTTCTATTTACATTGCTTATCTTTTTGTTACTGATTTGTCGGATATAGTTATGTGTTAAAGGTAAGTCCCCTGCTAGATACACACACTGTGAATATTTCCCTCAGATTTGTGACTTGCTTGTTCATTTTCCTAACAGTGTCTTTTTGTGTGTTTGTTTTGTTTTGAGATAGGATCTACTTCTGTTGCCCTGGCAAAGATTGCAGTGGTATCATCATAGCTCACTGAACCTCAAACTCCTGGGCTTAAGTGATTTTCCTGCCTTAGCCTCCCAAGTAACTGGGACTGTAGGGCATGCATACCACATCCTAGCTAATTTTTATGTGTTTTTTTGAAGACGGGGGTCTTAACGCTTGTTCAGGCTTTTCTTGAACCCCTGGCCTCAAGTGATCCTCTCGCCTTGGCCTCCCAAAGTGCTAGGATTATGGATGTAAACCACTGCATCTGGCCTTAACAGTGTCTTTTGATAGGTGTTTTTAAACTTTGATAAAGTCCAGTTTATCAGCTTTTTCTTTCATAGTTCATGCCTTTTGTGTTCTCTAGAATTAATCTTCGGCTACTCCAAAGTCATAAATGTATTTCCCTTATATTTATCGTTTAAGCTTTTATGATCGACTTTGTATTAATCTGTGTGTGTAGTATGTGTTGTGAAATAGGGGTTGAGGTTTTGTTTTGTTTTTTCCTCCTAATTGTTGAAAAGACGTTCCTTTTCATATTGAATAGCCTTGCTGCCTTTGTCAAAAAAAAGAAAAAAACCCAACGTGTTCTATATATGTGAGTCTGTTTCTGGACTCTGTGTGAATCTGTTGATCCTGTCCACTCTTATGTCAGATATCACTCTCTTGATGTGCACCTTTGAAGTAAGTTTTAAAATCAGAGAGAGTAAATTCTCCAACCATCTTGGTTATTATAGGTCTTTTGCTTTTTCATATACATTTTAGAACCAGCGTGTCAATTACTACTAGAAAGTCTATTGGGATTTTGATTGTGTTCCAGATTTTTTCATAAATCACTTTGGAAATGGTCCCAGGGAGCTACCTGGCCCCTCATCCCTAGCTTCTATGCCCTATCTTCCAAATTTGGCCCAAGCTCCAAGTCTGGCACTCTGAAAGCCCCTGAGCACCCACCCTCAACTACCCTCTCTGCCCATATTATTTCCTGAAAGAGCAGCAATTACCCAAGACATTGGCCTTCACAGAGACCCAGCCCAGAAGGTGAAGGTTGAGGTACCTAAGGGCCCAGAACCCCAAACCCAGCCCAGAGCGAGAGAGTAGTCTGGTCCTGGGGGGTAAAAAAATAAGAGTCATCACCAAGGCTATGGGAACTGCTTTGGATGGAATTAAAACCCATGTGTCACTACAATATTTAAGGTTGAAATGTTATTGTGTCTGGGGTTTGCTTCAACATAATCGAGGGAGAGTGACTGGTAATATAGATGAGAGAAAATTGGTCATGAGCTGATAATTACTGAGACAGGATGATAGGTACAAAGGGTTCACTATCCACTCTACTTTTGAAAGTTTGCAATTTTTATAATAATTTAAGAATACTGTCTCTCCAATGAGGCAATGCTCCCCTGCCCCATTGTTTTCCCCAAGCCAGGGCCTGGATCCTGCTGCTCTCTGGCTAATGACAGCCCCTTTGCCATCTGCGGTGTCCCCAGTGGCTGCCCTGTCCCCATGTCCTGTGTATCACAGAGCAGACGCTGACCCTGTGGGAGCGTGACCTGGCTGTGCAGTTGGCCTTGTCCAGGCATCTGCTGACGTGGTGTTGGCAGGTGGGTTTCCACATCACCCCAAATGATTTTTAAGATGATTGAACTATAGCAGCTGCCACCCACAACCTAAGGCAGGGCCCCAGGCCAGCCCCAACCAGTGACAGCCAGTGTGGCTGGACGCCATGGCAGGGAGGGGCCTGGTGGTGGGAGGGGGAACTTGGTACAGTGGGCAGGGAGGGGTGTGGGGGACACATGGTGGAGGGCTCGGACCACAGCAACTCTGGCTTTCATGAGAAGTGAGGCAGGACACTGGCGCTGAGGAGGGATGGCATCCGCCCTGTGTTGGGAAAGGACAGACGCCTGCGTGAACTGTGGGATGGAAGCAGAGAGGCCGCGTGTGATGAGCACATGCGCCAGGGAGGTGGTGGTGGAGGCCTGGCTCGGGACGTAAGCTGAGAGCATCGTTGACAGGTTTCCTTACAGATTGGATGTGGGTCGAGAGAGGAAGGTTTGGGCCTGAGTAGCTGGCACAGCAGAGTTGCCATCAGCCAGTGCGGGACAATCACATGGAGCTGCCGGCTGGACAGGTGCACGCGGGATTCTGGGGCGCAGGGTGAGGCCAGGGCTGGAGGCTGAACTGGGGGATTCAGAGCCAGACAGGGAGGGCCCACCTGCGGAGTGAGCATAGCCAGAGAGGATGTCCGGCCCTGCGCGCTGGGGTGCTGGGCATGTGCATGTTTTAGGATGAGAAGAGGAACCAGGAAAGAAGACAGAGGAGGCGTGGCAGGGAGGTGGGAGGAGAACCAGGAAGCCAAGTGCAGACGGGTTTGAAGGAGGAGGGAGGGAACAACCACGTCAAATGCTGCTCAGAGGACAAATGTGAACTATGCAAGGCTGGCTGTGGGACTGGGTGATGTGCAGGGTGACCATGGGCACAGGTGACCTTGGCAGAGCCGCTTTGGGAGGGCAGAGAATGCCTGGCAAGAGTGGGGGCAGCGAGGACATCAGGCCCCGCTCCCTGGCTCAGCAGTTATCCCACTTTCCCTGTGGTCCCCAAGAAGATGTGCACCGCACAGGACTGCTCCCCCCACACCTGGCCTTGGGAGAAGGAGGGTCTTTCCTCGCAGGCCCTGCTCCAGCCCAGGGTGAAGCACCTTCCTGTCCTGGGGCCCCACTGCCCCCACCCACTGCCATGTCCCGTCTGTCAACCTTTTGCTGTCCCATCTTTCAGAGGGTCTCCTCGAGCAGATTCCTCTTTCCACTAAAGCTCACCACTTCCTTTCTCTGCCACCTTTCTTAAAACAGTCTGCCTGTGATCCCCTCATGGGCTCATGACCTGGGAAGGGCACGGTGGAAAGGGCAGCAGGGGGTGCAGGTGCTGTCCCCCAAGCCCATTTTCCCAGTGTGGCCCCTTCTAGGCATGAGATGCCCAGAGAAGACGTCACAGGCAGTGCCTGGCCCTGGGTCCTGCCACTCCACTACCTCCGCCACTCATATTCTGCCTGTTTCCCATCTCTTCATTGAAGATATCCAGAAAGATGCTTCCATGGGCGCTTTTTCATTCCCACAGGGAATGGCCAAAGAGGATGCACACGGCACCAGAGAGAGAAGGCTGCATAGAAGGGAATCTCCCCAGGGTTCCCCAACACAACCAGAACCACCCACCACAGTCAGAGCCCGAACTGGATCTGGCTGGAGCAGTTGGTAAAACTGCAGGATAAGGGTTAAGAGGTTCAGGACTAAGGCTGTCAATCAGACAAAGGAAGTGGAGGCCCCAATGGTAGTGCTGGCTGCCTTGGTTGGGTGGACGTCCAGGTGTAAATGAGACGCATGCAAGATTGACAGTTTGCACCAAAGAAAGATGCTGGGTGGCACCCTGAACCGGGCCGAGGCATTCAGAACAAAGCCCTGACCCTGAGCCCCAAGCTTCCCAGCCTCAGACGTGCCACAGAGGAATCAGCTGGAGTTGCAAGCCCAGCGCCCTGGCCCCAGCCCCCATTATCCACACACCCCAAATCGGAGTCTCCTTCCCTGCTCTCCACCTCCCCTTCCTTGGAGGAGGCCGAGCTGCACACAGCACACCGCACACCCAGCTCCAGTCGGGAGAAGGGAGTTGAATATTCAGTATCTGGGGAGACAATAAAAGTCCCAGGAAGAACCTGGCTAAGGCAATTACCTCTGCATAAATGCATATATTATTCATCCATGGCTTTGAATATATAAATAATACTGATACAATTTGCATGTGTTAAAAGGAGATGTAATTACCCACTGATGCCTGTGAGCGCCTGGTACCCACTGGCCACATCCCTGGCCTGCTGCTCTGCCCCCAGCAGCCCACCTCTGCCCTTTCTGGAGGCAGAATACATCCATATGGGTTTTCTGCAGTTGCAAGGAAGCCAGTCTTCAATGTCCTTGGGGGTTTGGTTGAACTGGGTTTTTTCAATGAACCCATGGGCTGCTTTGGCCACCCAACTCTATTATGAAAACTTTGGTCTATTTTAATATGATTATTATAATTGTTACTTTTAAAATCACATTTTTCTGGTTAGAAAAATAATGCATGTTCCTTGCATAAAATACTTGGAAAATACACAAGTTTGAAAATGAAAAAAGAAAACTCATTCATTATCCCATTGCCCAGACATAACCACAGTCCACGTTTGTCTGATTTCCTGCTGGTCTTATTTTTCTATGCATAAACTTTTTTTTCAAACTTAGGATCATATGATACATAATGTTTTGTAACCTGCTTTTATCTTTTACAATGTGTCATGAATAGATGAAGAAATATAAAAGGGTAATAAATATGAAAAGATGCTCAACCTCACTAGTAATTAAGGAAAATACAAATTATACTAGCAGTGAGACATAAATTTTCACCTATCACATTGTTAAAGATTTAGAAAAATGATAATACCCAATTGCTAGTGTACGCATGTAGACACAGGCTCTACTAAACAATCGTTGCTGGGAGGAGGGAAAAATGGAATACTTTTGTGAAGGGTAATTTAGCAATATGCATCAGAAGGCTTAAAAATATGCATGCCTATTGGCCTCCAAAAATCCACTCTTTAGAATTTAAATAATCACAGAGATAGGAGAAAATATAACAAAGGGAATCATACTATTTTATCATAACAAAAAATTGGGAACAACTCTAATAATCCAGGCTTGGGAATTAGTGTAATAAGTTATGGTCTATCTACCTAGCAGAATCCATGCAGTCAATTATAACGAACACTCACACACGCTTGCACACACACACACACACACACACACACGCTCGCCCTATACAATGATGGGTAAAAAGGTGTCCCCACAATAATACGTTGAGACATTTGGTTAAACGTGGTAGGTTGAAATTAATGCTTTTATTTCTGCTTCCAGCTGAAACTCACAAAAATAAGAGGAATGAAGATGCATAAACTCTCAAAGGCAAAGTGAGTATGAGAGTGATGAGAGATGACAATATGCTTTGGGGAAATGGAATGAGGATTAGAAGTTGGAGAACTTGAAGACGATGAATGGGAGAGGAGCCTGCAGAGGGGATCTGGCACCAAGCCCCTCAGAGCACAGCACAGCACCCTAGAAAAAGATGCAAGGCCTGGATGCACCTGCTATTAAGAAAGAAGGGGCTGAGGCGGGGGGGGGGGCAAGAAGGGAGGGTTGTTTGGTCACTCATGCAACAAATACAGAACATCTGTTGTGTTCTAGATTTCCGCTGTGGTGGGGCTTACATTCTAGTGGAGCAGACAGACTATAGAGAAGTGAAACATAGAGGCAATTAGACAGTGATGAGTGCTCTGAAGAAGAATGAAACCAGGAAGCAAGTGACACGTGGGAGAGGTACAATTTTAGAGTGACCAGGGAAGGCCTCCCTGGAAAGTGACAGACGAAAACAGACTTGGAGGAAAAAAGGAAGTAAGTCATTCAGAAAGCTGGGTTGGGATTGTTTTCAGCAGCAGGAACAGCATGTGCAAAGGCCCTGAGGCCGGAATATGTCAGGAGTGCTTGAGGGACAGGTAAAGAGGTCAGTGCGGCTGGTGCTGAGTGAGGGGATGGCCAATGGGAAAGCAGGACAGGGAGGTAACGGTGACCCAGCTTATGTAAAAGTAGTACTCAAAGCCTGAGTGAATGGAATCAGCCAGGGCATGAGTATGGGGTGTGGAACACTGACAGGTGGTGGCGGGGAGGAGGAACCAGCAAACCTTTCAGAGAAGTGGGACAGAGACCAGGAGAGTGTGCCATTCTGGAAGTCAAGGAGGAGAGTGACCAGCTGTGGCCTATGCTGCTGAGATGTCACAAAGGACAAGGTCTGAGGATTGAAAGCTGGCTACGCAATGGCTGTCAGTGGACCTGAAGAGTCATTTTGACGGAGTGGGGAGGTGGACGGTGGTTAGAGTCAAAATGTGTTGGGAGAGAGCACAAGAGGAGAAGGACCGGGGCAAGAGTGCAGACTGGCCATGTCCAGCCCAAACAGAATGCAAGCTGCATACGTAATGATTTAATGTATGTAAAACGGTAGTCACAGTTTAAAAAGTAAAAAGAAACAGGTGCGATTAATTGTATCATGTATTTTGTTAAATCCAGTATATATAAAACATTACCAGTTCCACATGCAGTCAATAAAAAATTATTAATGAGATAATTTGTGTTCTTTTTCACACTAAGTCTTTAAAATCTTGTGCTTATTTTACCTTTATGTCACTCATCAGTTAGGCTAAGCCATGTTGCCAATGCTCCATCAGCAGGTGTAGTGGGAAGTCCCCATGCTGGATCTGAGACAGGACTTTCAAGGGTTTTTGCTATAAATGGAAGGGAGATGTGAGATCAGAAGCAGGAAGAGGAAATGGCAGCAGGTGTTTGTTGTTTTGTTTTGCTTTGATGAAACAAATGGAAAGATGTTTTATGAATTGATGGATTTGGTTGAGAGTCTGTAGAAGGTGCTGTTAGATCTCCTACCCCCTCACTGGCCCATCTTTGTAACCCACATAGCAACTGTCCCCCTTTACCCAGCAAGAGACTAGATATGTATTCTGTATATATTCGTTACCAGAGGCTAGGAAGGGTGGGGTGGGGGAATAGTGACAAGTTGGTTAATGAGCCTAAACATGCAGTTAGATATAAGCAATAAGTTCTACTGTTTGATAGTACAGTAGGGTGACTATAGTTAGCAACAATATGTTGTATATTTCAAAATAACTAGAAAAATAGATTTGCAATGTTTCCAATACAAAGAAATGGTAAATGTTCAAGGTGATGGATATTTTAAATACCCAGATTTGATCACTACACATTGTATGCATGTATGAAAATATCACATGCACTCCATAAATATGTACAAATAGTATGTATCAATAATTTTTAAAAAAATCTAAGTGAATAAAAAGAGCTAGTAACTATCAACTCTAAGTTGCATAAAAAAGGAAATATTAATACAGAGTGGCCATAAAGTTCTTGCGCAACTTAAAATAGTGTGCAATTTAAAATTGCACGTGAACTTTATGGCCACCCTGTATAGTACACTACATGGCTCAGCAGTGACAATAAACACTGATTATGAGACCCAAAGCAGACTCTAAGCCCATTGAACCCACCCACAATTCTAAAACACAGAACTGTGGCATAATATATGTTGTTTTAGTGCCTTAAAACAACACCTGTGTATTCCAGCAGAAAAACAACACGGCTTACAACAGTAAGCATTTGTTTGATTCATGACTCTTCAGGTCAGCTGAATAGTTCTAGTCTTAGTCTAGACACTCACGTCTCTCTGGGCAGCTGCAGGTTGGACAGGTAGCTCTGCTGATCTGGGTTGGGCTGAGCTGTTTGGGGGTTAGCTGAGGATAGGCTAATCTAGATGGCTGCGGCTGGGACAGCTGGGTTCTGCCTTGTATTGTCTCACACCTGTGCAGGCTAGCTCATGTTTGTTCGTATGATGGTAGGGTTCTGAGAGAGTGAGAGCTGCTAGATCTCCTGAGCAACTGGCACACCATTTCTTTGACTGGATTCT
The DNA here is from genome assembly GCA_963574655.1 of Perodicticus potto. Taxonomy (NCBI): domain Eukaryota; kingdom Metazoa; phylum Chordata; class Mammalia; order Primates; family Lorisidae; genus Perodicticus; species Perodicticus potto. The sequence goes on from CAUYRH010104796.1 coordinate 15,957, forward strand.
ATTGGCCAAAGAAGATCAAAAGGCCAGTAAGACCAGTTCAAATTCAAGGAGTGGGAAACAGACTTGGCTTCTTGAGAGGAGTTTCTGCAAAGTCATATTGCAATGGGTGTAGATAGAGGAAGGCACAAAAATTGGGGCCGCAAAAAATTGGGGCCACTTCTTTGCTACAGTTCAAAGAAGCCGACCCCATATGCCAGTGGTGGTGGGTTCAAACCCAGCCCCAGCCAAAAACTGAAAAAAAAATTGGGGCCACGAACTCTCACACTCTCATCCTTGAAAACCTTCACCTTGAATCTCAAGTTATCCCACAAATCCCCCCTCTGCCCTTCTGCAATCTACTGATACTTATGTCATTCATCTCTCATTGATTTTAGCTTCTGGCTGTTGCAATGCTCTTCAATATTGCTTCTGTCTTCCTCTGATGATTTCGATTTGCCCAGAGGTGGCCCTTCCTACATCCTGGGATCTCAGTGCCCAAGTTTCTTTCCTCCTGTGACCTCTGCCCTACCTCAGCTGCTTCCTGCATGGTCACACTCTAGACTTTGTCATTTCCAGTAGCCCCTTCATCCTTTCCATTTTATTCACTCCACTCTCTGCACACCACCTTCTGTATCTTCAGCCTACTCTTCTACTACCTCACCCCCAGCTGTCCTCTAATCCCACAGAGACCGACAGTCATTGATGCCACCTTGTCACTGTCTTCACCTCCTTTCTTCCTGCCCAGCTTTAGGTTCACAACCAATCATTAAGATCTCTCCTTGTCTTCACCCTCACCTCCATTGTCCCTCTCTCACTTGGTCATACTAGGTCTAACAATTAAGTTCACAAACTTGCCATTGAGCACTTACATTGGCAGCACTGTACAAACAACTTGGTATGGTTTCATAACCTTGTTGTATACGTGTCTCGCAGTTGTGTTCATGTTGACACGTGTCTTGCTGAGTGGCATTTGTTATTGCTGGTTTGTGTTTTTGTATGCTGTCAGGAGGATGTCAGAGCTTGAATTAGAGCAACAAACAAATATTCGTAAATGTCTTGTTAAAACTTGGCAAGAGTGGAAGTGAAAAATCAGGGACATGTTAGTTTATGGGGATAATGCCATGAAGGAAGTTTATGGGGATAATGCCATGAAGGGAATGGAGTGTACAAATGGATTAAATGTTTTCTCTGAGGGGAAAGCATCACTGATGAAGAGAGGTCAGGGTGGCCATTAACAAGCAGAACTGATTAAAGCAATGCAAAAATTCATCAAATTTTACTTCAAAATCATCAGCTGACTGTGAATGAGAAGCATAGCAGACCAATTATGAATCACTAGAGAAATAGATATGAAAATCTTAACTAAAAATCTTGGCCAACAATTCATGGCTCTTGCATCACAGCAATGCACCAGCTTACATGGCACTGTCTGTAATGGAGTTTTTAGCTAGTAGACAAACAACTTTATTGAAACACTCTCCCTACTCACCTCATCTGGCTCCCAGTGATGTTTTTCTTTACTCAAAGATAAAGAAAATATTGAAAGGAAGACATTTTGGTGACATTCAGGACATCAAGGGGAATACAATGACTGCTTTGATAGTCTTTCTGGGAAAAGAGTCGTACACATTGAGCAAACCACAATCCTAGTTAAATCCAGTTCCTTCCAACTCCTTCCACTTTCTGCCAATGTGCAGAATGTGACTAGAGAAATACACACAGCCACCATCACTGCTCTCACTTTAAAATAACACCACGAGTGTCAATGGGCTTTGATGTGGCCCAGCCACTGTCCTTTCCCAGTTCCCTTCCTCTCCTACCTCCTAACCTGCTTCAAAACCTCCTCTTTCCTCACTCCTTTAACACCTCCCTTGCCATCCTGTCTCTTGCAGATCCCACCACTGCATCCATCCACCTCAGCATAGACACCTGTCCACACTCAGGCTTCCTTCTCCTCACTATAAACCAACCCTCCACTTGAGCATTAGGTGGACTCTGCCCTTCTTACCTCCTCACAGGCAATGCCCAGCAATTCTCCCTCCTCTCCTCTATCACCAAGTTTCCCTCCCAGTAGATCATTCCCATTGTCCTGTGAACATGCCATTGTTCCTCCCATCCTCACAGAACAAAGAGCCTCTTTTGATTTCGTCTCCCTCCCCAGCTATTCTGCTATTTCTCAAGTCCCTTTTGTAGCAAAATCATCAGCTGACTGTGAGTGAGAAGCAGTCCTCCGAGTGTTAGCTCTTTCCATTTTCTCCATTTTTCTTCCTTCCATTCTTTCTCAAGTCCACCTTCCCCCCACACACACACCTTTGGAAAGCACTCTCATGCAAGCCCCATTGACCTCCATGCTTCTAATTCCGGGGGGTCACTTCTCAGTCCTCACATCTCCTGACCAGCAGCATGGGCACTGCTGCACCTCCTCTTGGAAACACATTTTGACCTTCTTCACTCAGCTTCAAGGACAGCATGTTCTTCCTATGTCACAGCAGCTCCCTTGTTTTATTTTTCCCCTTTTGCTTTCATTTGTCTTTATTTACTTTTTTTAAAGAAAGATGAAATCCTGCTTTGTCTCCCAGGATGGAGTACAGGGGCACGATCACCACTCACCCTAGCCTCCATCTCCTGGGCTCAAGCGATCCTCCTGAGTAGCAGGGACTACGGGCATGTGCCACCATGCCTGGCTAATTTTTAATTTCCATTTATTTTTTTGATAAATCTTTAATTTCTATTTTTATTTTATTTTTTTAATTTTTATTTTTTATTAAGTCATAGCTGTGTACATTAGTGCAATCATGGGGTACAGTGTGCGGGTTTCATATACAATCTGAAATATTTTCATCCAACTGTTCGACATAACCTTCATGGGATTTTCTTGTTTATTGTGTGAAAATATTTGTGTTCTGCATTTAGTAGATTTCACCTGTCCCTTCTAAGATGCACCATAAGTGTGATCCCACCATTTACCCTCTCCATTTTTATTTTTAGAGATGGGGTCTTACTATGCCAGGCTGGTCTTAAATTCCTGGCCTCAAGCAATCCTCCTGCCTCAAGCTCCCAAGGTGCTAGAATTTCAGGTATGAGCCACTGCACCGGCTTCACCTGTTTTATTGTCACATCCCCCTAACCCCTCTGTGCTTCCAATCTTATCCCTCCTTCCACTACCCTTGCATCCAGAATGATCTTCCCAAAATTCACATCTCATCGCTATAGATATCAGAGAGAACACATCTTTTGCAACCAGTGTGTAGCACACATACCATCACCTTATTTTTGTGCTATCACATGAAAAAGTTTAGAAAGAACTGAAATGGAAAATTTCTTAGATTATCCTTTTCAGGATGACCCAGGTCTCTTCTCATCCGAGGGAGCATATAAGCTGCTTCTATGTCTGTGCCTAGACAAGTCAGGCATAAAATTTTATGATACAAAAACCATTCCCTCATAACTCTGGAGGTTTTGCTTCAGTGTTTTCTTGTGTTTGGTGTATGGGCAAGTCTAATTTTGGTTCTTCAAAGGCAAAGTTTTTTTGCATGTCTGCATCCCTCTGAGGCTTTATTCTTATAATAAAAGAACTAATAGAATATGTCTATGTGTATCTCTACTAACTAATCTGGATATTTTAATCTGTGGGTTTACTAATTTATTCATTTTTGAAAATTTTTCTTCCATTATTAGTAATAATTAATGTCTTTAATTATTACTTTTGGTCCATTTTCTTCTCTCTTATTCAAGAACATCAATTAATTCAGCAATACCTAGTAATTAATTATTGATTACCAATTAATGGTGTCTCCCCTCTGTCATTTGTATCAATCATTTTTTAAAAACTGCTTTTCTTTCCTTGACTTTCAGAAGAGCTTCTCGCATTTTCCTTCATAACCCAGATTCAGTCTTTTCAGGGTTGATTATATTTACACTAATGTTTCTCCTAATGCTGGTTTTAACTATGCGATTTTGTTTTTATTTCATTTTACAGTATTTCTAGCTGTGATGCTACTCTAATTTCTGCTGACCTCGTTGCTAGATTCCTTTCAGCTCAACCTTGGGTCTTATCATCTTCTGTTTTCATAATGTTCATGCTTTCCTGACTTTTATTGAGAGAACAAAACAAATGCTTTCTAAATTACCCTTTGCATCTTACGGAAAATTTTCTCTAAAAGCTTGTGCTTTCCCCCCAGTTTCCACGTTTCACAGTACGGAACCTTCTGAGAAACTGGTGCTGCTCCCCGGCACCCTGGTCTGCTCATCTGCACCGTTCACCTGGGAGCAAGAGGTGCTCCTTGCTTTCCCTGGATTTCACACGGGAAGCCTGGTGCCTGCGAACTGACTCCAGGCATCATTCTGATGGGTTTGTCCTTCTTAATTTTATTATGGAGTGTGGATTTTTTACTTAACAAGAAATCTCTTTGTTAAACTGCCAGATCGTGAGGAATATAATATAACTATAGTTTTAGAAACTCTAAAGTCTCTGTAATTCTTTTCTGGCAGGAAATAATGGACAACTACAATCCCCAGAATGCACCTCTCCTCCCTCTTCTGCTGTCTGGTTCATTTTCCCAAGCCCAGAACTGGGGCACCAAGATTCCTCTGCTGGTAACCGTAGTTCAGGGAGGCTTTTCATTTGGGGATGGGAGAATGAATGCAGAGGGTACTCAAAACAGCTCTGGCTGCCCTAGGAAGTCTCTGCCCAGCAGGGAGTAGCTTCCTTCTCAGTCAATGAAGCCCAGGGCAGCCCTGAGGAGAGGACGGGTAAAGGAGATCACCCCCATCTTTCCCTGTCTGTCTGTCCTCTTGATTGTGCTCAGGGCTTCCTGCAGGGCTCCTGGAAATCCTGCCCCTAGGCCAGCACGTCTTTGAACCAAAGTCCTGGTCCCAAGCACTGGTGAAACCTGCCTGTGTGTGTGTGTGTGTGTGTGTGTGTGTGTGTGTCTGTGAACTGTTAGGTGGGTTCTAATATGAGCCCATTTCACAGAAGAAGACAGTGAAACTGAGAGGTTATAAAAACCTTTCCAAGGTCACCCAGCTAGTTGGTGACAGAGCTGGGACGCAAGGGCAGGTGCCTAGAGCTAAATGCACATGCTCTCTGGCTCTCTTTCTCGTAAATTGAGTCGAAATTCACATAACATAACATTAACCACGTGACATGTAGCACATTCACAATGTGTGACTATCTCCTCTGCTAGTCATCCCAAACAAAGCCCCACACCCGCTGAGTGGTCATTCCTTCTCAATCATGCTGGAAATTCACTGCTATCTGGGTAGGGGTAGGTGGACCCCCTCACTCCTGCCTGCCTCAGGCCCTTCCCAGACACCCCCAACATCCCAACAGCCTGCCTTGCCCCCTGCTCCTCACCTCCCTCTGATATCTTTGTCTCCACAGAAAGAAGCTTCAGGAGCCAGAACATTTCCAGTCTGACCTTGTTGCAGCCAGAGAGAGACCCTCCTGACAACCTCCTAGACAGGTTACCTGCATGTGTCTATATTTAGTCCTTGTTAATGGCCACGTGCAGCCTGAAATGAATGATGAAGAGCCCCAAAGACCTCTCCGATTAGCCCGCGGGGCTGCCAGGCCTCCCACGGTCCTTCTCTTCCTGGCTGAGTTAGCACCCCAGATCCCTGCTTGTGTGGGGTCAACTGTAAGCCAGTCAACGGGGCTGCAGGTTGGGTAAGCAGAACGTCCTCATCCTTGCAGGCTTTCTGCTGGGCTTGCAGCAGAGGCACTTCACCATGTGGCAAGCACAGGTCCCTGGCATCACTGCACATGCCCATGTGGTGGGCGTGGCTGCCTCAGTTGAGGGCAGGACTTGGGTTCCACAGAGACTTGGCTGCATGCCGGCATAGCTGTGCCATGGTGGGTACAGTACCAGATAGCTCTTGATTCTTCCTATAGACTGTCATGCTTTTCAGAGTTGGTAAAAATGAGATGATATGTATGAAAGCTTGGCAGAGCACCTGGCTCATAATAAGCACCCAGTAAATGCCAGCTGTATTTATTTAGGTTAAGCCAGCTTGGTAGAAATTATTTATTATTAATAATTATAAAACTCTGTCCATCTTTCCTGTGGCAATTGCAGCATATGACTGTCTACATATGCATAACTATAGGTTTCTGTTCCTATAGTCCATGTGTCCATCCACTTGCCCCTTCCTCCCTAAGTCCCTAACCCATCCTCGGACATCCCCTCTTGGCTAAAGGCCAATCAGGGTAGGTACAGCAAGATCAGTGCCTGTCCCTGTCTCTCTGTGCTTCTGTGCTGGCGGAATTGGTGCATGGCTGTGATTGTGGGTCTGTAGTGATGTCTCCATGTGTCTGTATGTTTATACATGAATGTGTCTGTGAGTTGGGGCTGCTATAACAAAATACCATAGACTGAGAGGATAAATAATGAACATTTATTTTCTCACAGTTCTGGAGGCTGGAAATTCATTGACCACAGTGCCAGCAAATTCAATTTCTGGAAAAGTATCTCTTCCTGACTTGCAGACAGCTACCTTCTTACTGGGTCCTCACATGGCCTTTTTTGTGTGCACAGGCAGAGAGAGAGAGAAAGAGGAAAAAGAGATCTCCGGTGTCTCTTTCTCTTCTTTTGGGGCAGCATTCCTACCAGATTCGGGTCCCACCCTAATGACATCATTTAACCTTCATTACCTCCCTAACTCTCCAAATCAGTCACATTGGAGGTTAAAGCTTCAGTGTGTGCATTTTCAGAGGATGACAGTGTGGAACTTTGTGTGTATGCGTGTGTGTTTATCTGTTTGCTCATGTGACTGTGTATGCCCGTCTGTCTGCACGTGCTTCTATGTGTCTCTGTGTGCAGCTGGGCTTGGAGGGGGCGGTGAGCAGCTGCGTCTGCCAATCAACCCCTCCCACCTGAGGTGGAGCGAGGCAGGCCAGGGTGCCAACAGAATCCAGCATGGGCTCCTCTCTGCCGATCAAGATCTATAAATGAAGTTGTCTCCCTGGCATGTTCCATACCACACGCGGCTCTTTAATAAAATTGGCTGAGATTTGTGGATAAGCCTGAAGCAAAGTCAATGCTCAGTGTCAATCCCACGCTAAGAGGGGCCTTCGGGGGTCAAGCTGCTTCCTGTGTATGATTCCATATCAAAGATATGTCAACCGGGTGCTAACCAGCTCCTGCCATGTAGGGAGACACCCAGCACTGACTAGGTTCACTTTGGGGTCTCCAGGCCAGGGCACACAGCCTAAGCCAGCTTCTCTGTGGGACTCAGCTACTTCTCGGAGGCTTAGGGACTCACGGCACCTTCCGCGTCTGCACAGCAGGATGGGGGGTAGTGCTTTCTCCCAGTCATTCTTCAAAGCTTCCATCTTTCAGGTTTAGAGAGGGGCATCTTCTAGGCGGATGCAGCCAGTGTCTCCTAGGTCTGTGCTACTCCTCAGAGGCCGCAGGGAGCCTCTGCCAGAGCCATGCACACAGAGTCTGCTGACGATGCACACAGGCACCTCACTTCCCCACGCTCCCAGCCAACGGCTAGAGCAGCCAGTGTGTGGACGACTCGGTGGGTCCTGCCCGGTCCCTGGCCGCCTGGGGAGGATGAACATCTAATAGGCATGCCGGCCACACTTGATGAGGCAGAAAGAGGGGAAATCAAAAGAAGTTTGGTTAATTAAGTATCAGGGAAGATTTATGCAACTTCCTCTCCCTGTCATAAATATTAATGAGGGCAGCCAGCAGCCAGCTCCTGCAGCCTCCCCAAGCTGGCTGGGGAGAGCTGAGGATGGGGCTGGGGGCGGGGAGGGCCACAGCTGCCCCTCACCATGCACACACACGCTCACATGTACACACGTGAACACACACTCTAGCCGCGCCTATAGGGGGCAGGCGGTGGGTTGAGAGTCCCCTGCCAAGCACAAGGCCACTCAGCCAGGAGGTCTAGGAAAGTGAGCCAGGCAGGCCTTTCTTGCCCACTGGCCAGGCTGCAGTTTGGGGCTGCCCAGTCAACCTTGCCCATCCGTCCCCATGGCTGAGGGGAGGCGAGAGTGTGACAGCTCATGACACAGCAGAGGTTCACGTGGAGGCACAGGGGCCAAGGAGCAGCACCCCCAGACTGGGACAGGGGTCTGGGAGTAGAATCAGGAAGTGTGTGTGCATGTGAACGAGGCTGGAGTGAGAAGGCGGAATGACGAGGCTGGGAAAGGGCTGTGTTCGGATGGCTTCCCAGGGCCCTGGGGGGGGCAGGAAGGAGTTGCCCAGCCAGGCCGATTCCCAGCAGATGCCACAGAGGGCGCCTGCCCTTGTCAGGGTTCTCCGTGTGTTCATAAAAAGAGATTTATTATAAGGAATTGGCTCTCATGATTATGGAGGCTGAGAGGTCTCAAGATCTGTAGGTGGCGGGCTGGAGGCATCACAGTTTTAGTCTGAAAGTCACAGGCTCAGGACCAGGAAGAGCCGATGTTTCAGCCCAAGGCTGAAGGCAGGAAAGCACTGACATCCAAGCTGCGCAGTCCGGCAGGGAGAAGGGGGTGTTGGCCTTTTCCACCCTCAGCAGGGAGGCCCACCTGCTTTACTCAGAGCACCGACTCACATGTCCATCCCACCCAGAATTGCCCCCGCACCCACACCCAGAATAATGTTTGACCAAATGTCTGGACACCCTGTGCTCCAGTCAAGTTGGAACATTACATTAGGCACTTAAGACCATGCTGGCTCTATCCAGCAGGGGAGCTCTGGGGTCACAGACATGACCTATGGGTCAGGAAGAAGGTCACTGGAGCACTTGCCCCCCCTGCCCCGACCCCGGCACCCTCTATTGTGATTGGTGCTTTGGGCTGTCTGTGAGGTCGCTCTGGGCATGAGTGCACTGTGAAATCGTGGAGGGACTTGAAGAGCTCTGGGGACACGGCTGCAGTGAACCCCCAGCAACTCCCTGATGGGACAGTTATTGCTATCACGACTTACTGATAAGGACAGGGAAGCTCCAAGGAGTTTCCACACATGGCTAAGGTCTTTGGCTGCTGAGTAGTAGGGCTGAAACTAAGTCCAGTCTGTCTGGCTCCACAGCCAGCAAGGGGAGCATCTTGGCTCAGCCGAGGACGTGTGTGTGTACCTGGCATATATCTAGGAATTCAAGATACAGCCAATGACCCCTCTCTTCTGGGCCAGACCAGTATCTTCCCTCTATCATTCCTAAGTCCAGTCAAGTCCAGATTCAAATTTGCCCATCTAGATGCCCAAATTACCAAGTCTGACAATAGTCATTCCCAAACTTTTGAGGCTCCCTAAATGCCAGGCACACCACAACACATCCTTTTACTTATTTGCCAGAAAATGTTTAGGCTCAGAGACACAAACGATGGGAGAGAGGTGATGCCAAATCCCTACGTTAGCCGCTGGGTTGGGTCCTCAAAATGGAGAACCTGTTAGAAATGCAAATTCTAATGTCTTTCTCCAGACCTACTGGATCATAAACCCTGGGGAGCGATCCTCGCGCCCACTCAAGTTTGAGGACCACTGACCTTGATTGTGCTAGGCCCCCCCTGGGCAAGGCCACCCAGCCTCACTCCCACAACATGCAGAGCCCCAGCCCTGGGACAGGGCTGCCATCTGGGGGTCCTGGTGCTTCTTGGTGGGGAGGGCAGAAGAGGAAATGAATCTGCACCCTCTGATGCCGATCAGACACTATCTGCCCCACCTCCACCCCAGTCCCTCCCAGCCTCTCCACTTCTACCCTGCCTTGCTGTGTCTGTGTCTCCAATCTCTTTCTCTCGAAGGAAGCATCTCGGTTCTCATCTTTCTTCCCTATCAATAGTCAGAAACAAAAGCGGCCCTTAAACCTAGACTTTGCCCTGAGCTTGGACCAGTCACTGACAGCTGGCTCTGATTGCCCTGTCAGGCTGGGCCCCAGCTCGGGTGAGTAGCCACTCGCGTGCCAGCCCCAGGGCCAGCAGGGACCAGGCTGGCCCATGGCAGTTCTGCAGGCCACTATCACCCTCCCAGCCTCTCCAGCACGGCATAGGAGCCAGCTCCCAGCAACCCAAGGCAAAGGCAGCCCCAAGCACTTCTTGATACCCTTGTGTCACCATTCAGGTAATAAATTGCCACAAATCTTAGTGACTTCAAACAGCCACCACTGACCATTGACTATTATCTGTAGGTGGGCTGGGAGGTGCTGCTGCTCTGGGCCAGGCTGGGCTGATTGAGGCCGACTTCCCTCCCATGTCTCCAGTTAGCAGCAAGCTGCATGGAGAATGAGCCCCTGGGGACAGCCTCGTACCCTTGTCTGGCATAGCCAGCTGTCAGCGGGCCATCAGCAGGGACTTTTCCTGTAGTAGTGACATGGTGTCAAGAGAGCAGGCAGAAGAGGTCAAGGCTTCTTACGGCCCAGGCTCTGACTCAGCACAGCACGTGGCAGCTTCTACTGCCTTTTACTGGCCAGAGCAAGTCACAGGCAACCTGGCTGCAAAGGGTCAGCCGCAAATAGAGACAGCTCTTATTACAGGAGCTGCCAAGTCACACTGCAGCGAGGGGTGAAGACCTGGGGCATTTCTGCAGTCTCTCTACCACACCCTGTAAACCCGAGTCCAGACGCCAGACACATCCTGGCCTCGGGGCTTTACACACCCGTCTCAGGCCAGCACTTGGCCCATCGCCTGCTATATATCACCATCCAGTCCTCTCTTCCTTCCCGCCTCCCTGACCTATCACCCTCTCCCCATTCCTGCCCTACTTCAGTGGACTTCTCAGGGCTGCCCTGGTGGGGTGGGAGGTGTTGGTAAATGACCAGCACCAAACCCAGCCAGGGCAGGGAGATCAATCTCTCCTTCCTACAGCCTCAAGCCTCAGCTTAGAGCAGGTGGGCTACCTCTGAGGCATTAGAGCCTCTGCTGCACACACTGCTGTTTGGTTCGGGGGAGTGAGTGACAGCTGCTGATTGACCTGATGAATGTGTTGTGGGGCTGTCAGCCAGGGTGCAAACAAGTGGAGCTTGCCCCACTCCAGGTGTGCACCTGTCGCCAACCCTATCCAGTGGGCCAAGGGCTGGAGAGCAGGCAGCTACTAAGCTGTCCCTGGCTGACAGAAGGGAAGCCAGAGGATAAGACCTTGGCTGAACCCCAAGCCCTAGCCCCATTGTCCTACCAGATTTCACCTACAAAACCTTTCTGTTGGCAAACACCTTTCCTACTGTGTTACTCGTCGTCATCTTCTATTTTTTTCTCGTACATTAAACTTTTCAAATTTGAATTTAATGATCTTTTTTATGGCCTCTGAGCTTTGTGTCTTATTTATAAAGCCCTCTCTTATGACAAGATTATTACTTTTTAATCTCTGCTATTACAATACTTTTTATGTTTTTAGCTTTGTATGGAATGATTTTGATGGAAGAAGTGGGATAGAGATCCAGTTTAACTTTTTTCCAGATTGTTCCCAAGTCGTCCCAAACATCATTCATTAATATCCCATCTTTTCCCTTGATAAGGAATCCTACCTTTGTTATATGTTAAATTCCTCTTCCTTATTGGATACATTTCTGGACTCCATTTGATCAACTGGCCATTCTTTTACTCTTAAACCATGACCACAGCATTTTAATTACTGAAGTTTAGTAATTTGTCATGACATATGGAAGAGCTAGTCTTCCCCACTGCTCTTTTTTTTTTCTAGAATGTTGCTGTATTCTTGCATATACTTAGGTTTAGAAGCTCTATAATTGGCTTATCTTTTAAAAATAATTTGTTGGTAAATTTATGATGATCTTTTTAAATGTATATATTCACATAAGAAGATTTGACATTTTTTAAAGCCTTAATGTTCACATCAAAAGGAAACCAGCAATTTGCTACTTAGAAGGAAACTTCAAGAAAAAAATCATACAAAAATAAAGGGCTGAGTTTTCTTTTCTTTTTTTTTTTGAGCACATACAAGAGGAAATAAAACAAAAGCAGTTATATTAGTTCCTTTTTTGTTGTTGTTGTTGAGGATTCATTGAGGGTATAAGAAACCATGTTACACTGATTGCATTTGTTAGGTAAAGTCCCTCTTACAATCGTGTTTTGCCCCC
>CAUYRH010104797.1:0-50661 GCA_963574655.1 Perodicticus potto
TATTTTAAACTTTTTGTACTTTTTTTTTTAATAATCTTGGGGTTGGTTTTTTAACTTTATTTGGTTTTTTACATTTTACCTCAACACCCCCAATTTTACTTGCAAAAAAAAAAAAAAAAAAAACAAGTCAAAACAAACAAAAAACCCCTGCCGTGTCTCCTGCCAACTCTATCCCACTCCAACACCTATTTCCCCCGTACACCTTCCTAGTTTTATTACCGCGGTCACTCCCATTTGATGGGAATATGAAGCTGATTAGGGGGAAAAAAAAAACCATAATAGCATAAACACCTCAAACAAGGCAGGTGATCCAAGGAGCAAGAAGAGCAGACATCAAGTTCCCCAGCACACAGCACTGTGTGGATGGAGAGGGGAGGTGAAGGACAGTTGCTGGCCATTCAGCCCTTAAGTCAGCCATTGACCTCACACACATACACCAGGGCCCAGCCTCAGCGGAAGGCAAGAGAGAAAGGATTCTTTCATGATTCTTGCTTCCTTAAAACACTGCAATAATAATGATGATAAAGTTATTCGCTGAATTTGCTCTCAACCAAATGAAGCATAGTCTGTGAGGCCCATAGGGTTCCTAAGGAGCTCTGTTTTCCTTGGCAGGAAGCAGCATGGGCCAAAGAACAGGAAGCATTTTTCCCATTGCTGTTCTGGTGAGAAGACCTGTGTCCAATCCCCTCAAACAAGACACCTCTCCCGTTCATCTTGGTGCACAGTGTAATACGGAGGCCACAAAATGGAAAGGAAGGAGGACCAGCTGAAGGTTTCCAATTATTCATAGGGAGCCAAATCCACATTTAAGGCAGGACTGCTATAGAATTTGTGGGCACTAGCACAGAATAAAAATGCTGGGTCTCTTGTTCCAAAATGCAGAGTTTCAAGATGACAAAAACAAATGATTAAGCCAAATCCAAGACTCATCTCATTGGAGGGTCTTGGGTAACTGCATGGGTCACACGCCCATGAAGTCAGCCCTGCCCAGAAGCTAGAGATTCAGCAAGGTATGAAGGATAAGAGGTGGCAGGAAGACATAGATGTCCATCTCTACCACCTGGTTATGAGTATTAAGGAACAGACCTGTCTTAGCCCAAAGTACACATTTAACGATGAATGTCAGGTACCATGAAAGTCCAGGGAAAGAATGTTTTAGGCCCCAGCAGAGGGTCCTGAATCCACAGTAACTGTCTTCTTGGCATTTGTAGTCCCCAGAGTCCACTTTCTGTCCCAGGCCCCGACCACAGGAAGAGAAAACAAGGAGAGAATGGTATTAGTAAGGTAGAGCAAATCAATTCTACAAAGAAGTTAAGGAGATAGAGGTTGCTACTTTAATATACAGAAAGAATTTTAGTAGCACGGAGTTCAGTTTTAAAGGGGGTCCCTTCACGAACTGGGGAGGGAGGCCAGTCTGAAAGGCCGATAGTTCAGGCAATATAATTGTATTTCTTCCAAGTATAAGGTCCAACTTGCTAATCTTGTCTTCAAGCTGCTGCCTTATACAAAGCCTTAGGGAATCTATGTCAAATTTTGAATTAGCATAACTGATATACAGGTTGTAGATATTCTTAGAGGCTGAGAGAGCTTGAAGTGTATTTTCCTCATTATTGCCCCCAATCAGAGATTTTATTTGCCCCTTTTATTTACACTTTGCAGAATGGAGTTGCCAAATAAAAGCAAATTACAACTTGTCCCTGCCTAAAGTCTATGAATAGTATCTAAAAGATGAGGTTAGATTCAAATTTAGAATCACAGGAAAATGCTGAATTGGAAATGAATATTTAACAACGGTCCTGTCCAGTGGTTCCAAAGACTGGATGCCCAGTCCTGATGTGACAGAACCATCTGGAAAACTTTTAGAAAAAACTATAGGTTTTCTGTATCTTCTCCTAGAAATTTGTTTTCAGTTATTTAGGATGGAGCTGGGAATAGTTTCTTTAAAATTTATTGGTTGTAATTTGAAAATCATTAAAAATAGTAAAGGTTAAAGCATCACAAGTAAAAGAGCATGAACAAAGTAGGAATTACTCTTTGTAACTCATACACGGCCCTGGGCTGCGGGCCTGGTAGGTGGAAGCGTTATTACCTAAGTTCCTCCAAATGCACATAGGCCCACACAATCGGGCAGGACTATATACATGTAGCTGTGGGCTGCATATTCATTTATAAATGAAAATTCTGTGTCCAGAGCCTGGTCCTAGCTCATCCTCATACTTGCTAGCAGTTCCCTCCTCTCCCCCAGCTAATGGAGAGAAATACTAGAAGGGCTGAGCGACTTCTGGAAAGAAAAAGCCTCTTTACAGAGCCTCATCATTTCAGGATTCGATTTCTGGCTAAAGAAGTCCCAGTGCATGGCTGGAGGAAGTGGACGCAGAACACATCCAAGGTTCAGACACAAACCTGGGGATTTCATTTGGTGCTATGGCCTCCAGGCCTGGTAGCAGCATCCTCCTCCAACTTCCTCCTTTTCCTTTGATGTTTTCCTTGGTTTTCCTCCCTTCCTTGTGAACATTCGGTCCTCATAATCCCCAAACAGCTTGCAGTTGGCTTGTTACTGTCACTGCACATGGCCGCTCTGCTCAATTCCAGCAGGCACATTGGTTTGGACATCCCCTCTGCAGAGCTGTCAACTCATTTCTCCAGGCTGTACATGGAGTGACAGTTGTTTGGGATTTCATTTTCCTTTTTGCTGCTGAAAATACATCTTTATCACTGCCTGTCATGGGTATTGGGATGATTCGTCTGCTTTAGCAGAACATTAAAATCAATTTCCAAGAGCATCTTAAAGAGGTAAAGTTTTAATATCCACTAATAAAGAATGGCTTCACAAAGTGTCTGGATTAGCCTCACAAGGGCGAAAATGACCAACGGCCTGCCTCCAAAACTCCGTACATGTGTTCCCTGCTGGCCTCTGACTTGGAACCCTGTAAACCACCATCTTGAGGATATCAAAGGAAATATTTTCCACTTCTAGACCATGCCAGAACCTAGAGGTCCCGCCACACAAAATAAACTCTCCTCCAAGTGACTGAAAATGCTATTTTCCCTCAATTGTGGGAAAGCATAAATAAATGGGACAAAGTGAGATGGAGAAACCAGTAGAGTAAGAATTTGATACATTAAACACACCAGGAGCTGCAGCAGTAGCCACAGGATTTGCCAAAGAACAGAAGTCAAAAGCAAAGCACATTTACATTGAGTACGCATGGGAAGCACATTTTGATATGTCTCCAGGAGATTTATAACAACTAACCATGTCTTAAAGATACTTGAAAGCACATCCAAGTTCTATCTACACTGGTACAGCTGGAAAAACATTCAGAGGACACTTGATAATTTCAGGGAAATATTTTTGCATATATTCTTCAAGTTTCTATTATTAAAATATATAATTCATTACTCCTCTAAGAGTGGTGCTCTGTGGACAGGTATGAATCTTAAAACTGTTGGGTCCTGGTCTGCAGTAAGTACAGAAGGTGAGAGTAAGCACTTGAAAACTTTGACAGCAATTTTATACTATAACATTTTTCTTGTATTTTACAAATGAATTAGTCTGCAATTCATTGAAAAAAAAACAACAAAAAAAGGCTTTTCACTTCATATGGTTTAACAAACACTGGTATAATGAACTGTATTCGCATTCCCTATCTTTGTTTTTTGGTTTGTTTTTTTTTTTTTGAGACAGTTTTACTCTGTATACTGGGTAGCGTGCCATGCTGTCATATGTCACAACAACCTCAAACTCTTGGGCTGGAGGGATCCTCTTGCCTCAGCCCCTTGAGCAGGTGGGAGTACAGGGGCTGCTATAATGCCCAGACAATTTTTCTGTTTTTAGTATAGACTCTCACTCTTGTTCAGGCTGGTCTCAAACTCCTGAATTCAGGCAATCCACCTGCCTCAGCCTTCCAGACTTCTAGGATTACAGGCATGAACCACCACATCTGTCCTACATTTGATTGTTAAACTGGCAGAAATGCAGAATCCTTCATACAGAAATACTATATAAAGAGGACATAAAACTAGGCACCTAAAAAGTTTTAACTTATTTCTTTAACTCTTTAACTGGTTTCTCTTTCTTGTTAATTTATCACTGGCTTGAAAGTACTTATGACCAGAAAGTAATGGATCCCTTTTTCATATTTACACTTCCTATCACATGGGTATTCCAAAAAGTTTATATTTACAAGAGGCTTATCATACATAGCACATTGGAGGCAAATGTCATCATTATCATGATCTCTTGTCTAACTCAATTCTGTTTTCTTGACTTTTAAAAACAAGTTATTTCTTTACAGACATCCTCATTATCGTAGAGTGCCTGATTATAATTTATTATATGGCAGGCAAAGCTGACATTTTCCTTAACTTTCCCACGCATTCTCACATTTTTCTAATAACCGTATTTAAGGTACTTTTATGTGTTTTCAAAAGCTTTTTAACTATACAAAAGGTGTCAAAAATGTATAGAACATTTTAAGGAAGGAAAAAACCATATCAAGTTTGTAATAGTCAAGTCACTTTTGACTTCTGCAATTATAAGAAGTACTCAAAGTGACTTGTGTTCATCTTTGTTATCGATACATATTATTACAAGTTTAAGACAAATCTTCCCTTTCTTAAAAAGTGTATACATTTTTGGCACCATGTGTATGTTACATATACATGAAATAAAATAGGATGGAATTTCCCCTACATATTTAGAAATTTAATTCAGATTCCTGAAACAAGGTAGCATTGTGGATATTTTTCAATCCATAGGAAGAATTTATATAGAGCAACATCAATTGGCTACTATTAATGTTAGTCTATGATTCTGGCCACGGGGGGAAAAAAAATAAGGAAATGTCACCCACCCACATCAATGAACTTAAAAAGCTGGAAAACTTTATCTATGGCCACTTTGAATCAAATTCCCTCAGCAATTTAGACAAAGAGCCAGTTGTGCTTGGGTGAAAATTTTGAATATAAATTGTTTTCTAGACGTTTTGCTAATGCCTTTTAATGTCTAATTCCCACAGGTTCTCTGTTAAGGATTAAAAAGCACGCAGACAGTGAGTTCAGAGTCATTTGTTTTCTTGGCCTTGAAAAAAAGGGCCCCACACACCCAATTATTGAGCTACTCTCTTTTTCCTCTTGTAACTTATCCAAACAGTCTATTATGAAGTTGAAACATTTCAGTTACTGTAACTTTTTCCTAAAGGTTCTGGTTCCCACACTGAAATTCTGCCTCCAAAGTCAGATGCAGACTCCAATTCCCAAAATCTGTTCCAAAACATATTCACGGCCTAATCCTTGAGAAAGAAAACTTCAAGCTCTACTCGCCTCCTTTCAGAATGAGTCAAAGCATTTTAAAAAGCAACAAAAATGTGAAATCCCTTGATTAAGTGTTTTTGAAGTGTCCTGGCTACATCTGCAGGAATGGTCAAATATTATCTAACTCTGTTCACTTTTTAAAGTGGAAACAACTAAACGTAACACGAATACAGGCAATTGGCACCTTCCCAAAGCGGAAAGGAGTTAAGAGCAGAGAAACTGAGCAACCTTGGGGAGGAACAGAGGACTCCATCTGGAGTTAAGGGGGGCGCACTAGGAATATGACCATCAGGGACAACACAGAGGACTGTCAGAATGA
Source organism: Perodicticus potto (assembly GCA_963574655.1). Lineage (NCBI taxonomy): Eukaryota > Metazoa > Chordata > Mammalia > Primates > Lorisidae > Perodicticus > Perodicticus potto. The sequence goes on from CAUYRH010104797.1 coordinate 5,636, forward strand.
GCTAACCAGCCCTCTCCACCTATATGGAGAACTTGGTTATCAACACTCTGGCAAATCAGAGACATAAAAGAATAAAAGCAAACAGCAAGCAAATACAGACTTCTGTACAAAGTGGGAGGCTCCAACTGCAACATGCAGGACAGCGTTGACATCAACCTTACCTGCCCCCGGGTTGAGTTCACAGTTCTGACATTATGGCACAGGAAGTGGGCTTCCCCCTTCTGATGCAGAAGGCAGGTAACACAGTGAAGATCTCTGATGGGCAAAGAAACGTAACACGAGTGCCACGTACCGTGCACGAGGACTTACACACAGCATCTCTTCAGTGGTTCTCAGAGGTCGGTATTATTTCCATTTTACAGAAGAGGAGTCCAAGACACAGAGGAGTTTTCCCAAGGTCTAAGGACAAGATGGCTGTTTGTCAAATTACAAAGTCTAACCTCTTCACCCTGGCCAGGTTACCTGGAAATTATCCAAAATAACTGTGTGAGGAAAAGGAGGGAAGTTGACTTACCTGGAGCAGGATTGTAAGAGAATCTTGGCCTCTGGCAATGACTGGCATCATTTAATACATTGAATCAACATCAGATTATTAAAATTAGGTTATGTGTACTTTAACATACTTGATGCAATTCGTGCAATTATTAAATACCCAAGCCAGGATAAATTATGAGCTAATTTAACACTATATACCAGTATTTATGTAGGCAAGGGAGTGAAGTTTCCATGTAAACAGTCATTTAAGAAGACTCCATTTCATTTCCTTGTTGAGTGTTTTGTGGAATTAACATATAGAATTAACTTTCAAGTTATTACTGCAGTCTTGGAGTATCTTTGGTGGTAGCAAACTCATGTTCTTTTAAGGTAAACTTGATTTCTAAAAACTACAAGATCACTCAGAGCCAAACCTAAGAAGTGATGAGTCCCTAACCATTACCATCATAGGGTGTGACTACAAACGATGGAACATAACCGTTTTGGCCACTCTTCCCTTTTGAGAATGTGATTAAACCCCTGGAACTAGGAAAAGGGGAGGGATGAGGGGGGGATAAATGGAAAGAATAGAATATTTTGATGGGTACTTTCAACAGTTTTGTTAAAAATGAGTTTGTAGACGGCTCTCAAGAATTTCCTCAGCGTGAGATAAACACACAGAGTCCCACACTCAAGGGCAGGGCGTTCCCGTCAGTCTCCACATCAGCTCCATCTTTCTCCACTTGGAAAGTGAGCTCAGGAGGGAAATGGCTTTTGTTTTTTCACTGCTGTGCCTTGACTAAGGCCTGTCACTTGCTCACAAAATATTTATGTTATCATTAATATTGACATCATGAACACAGTGAGTAAATGACTGGGTAATATTGAATCAGTGTAAGTTTTAAATTATGAAAAGATCTCAATTGTTTCTCTTGTTCTAGAAACAATTGTAATTCTAGTGGAGACATCCCTGGGAGCACCATGGGTGGAGGCTAGAGTTTGCTGAAGACTTCCAGGGAGATGTCCAACCTGAAGCCCATGGGCCACATGAAGATTATGTGAAGAAGTTTTTGCTTATCTGTGGTGTCACATAGCATGAAAAATATGCACAGGCTATTTTCCCCCGCTCATCAGGTTTGTTAGTGTTTGTGTTTTTAATGTGTGGCCCAAACTACTTTTTATTCTTCCAATTTGCAGCAGAGAAAGCAGGTTGGGCATCTGTGATAGCCAAATCTCGGAATCAGAAATACAGTATCAATTCCTTTTGAAAATGAGTACAGTCCAAATCTAAGAACACAGCGGTGACTGCTCCGAGGGAGGGATGGCACAGCAGTCAGGCTCTGAAGGGGGAACCTGGGTCAAGCAGCCCAGCATCACTTCCGATACGGAGTACCCCTGCTGATGAATGAGGTGGTCAAAGCGGTCACACGCCTCAGTCTTCACGAAAGGAAGAAATAACAAGAATACAACCTGGTCTATAATGTTACTCTTTTCGTATGTACCTGTGGGTGGCCGGAGACACGATGATTGATTACTGGTCCAGGATTCACCGACGAAAATAAAGTGCTTTAGCATCTTGTTGAAAATGAGGAATGTCAACGCAAAACAAGAGGACAGAAAATGCATGCTCACTTCTCCTGCAGAAACATGTCAAATCTGCTGAAAACAGCCCCCCACTCCCCACAAAGGCTTTCTGAAGAAACAAAGATAAACAGAGTTTATATATATTTTTTCTATTAAAAAAGACACATTTCATCTAGCAAGAGCAATACAAAGGGGTTATATAAATTTATTTTCATGTAACAGTTGATTAGGTTAGAAAAAATTCCCATTTTCAATGTTAATTCCATCTCTCATTTTGTTTTTAAAAAAATCACTAAAAGGACAAAAACCCACACAAAAATACAATCTGTGTCTGTTCTCTATTTACAGATAGCCAGTCACTATTAAGGCATAGATTGATTAAAAGTTAACATTTATTCAAATAATCAAAATACTTTTTGCATCATACAATACCGACGCCACATACTGTCCTGTCATATTCCCTTCATTGCATCGAGAGAAAGTGAGAAAAATAATTTCCAGTGTTTTATTTATCTTTATCCACCCTATTTAATCTAGTGTAAGTGGGGCCGTCCTCCCTTTGACATAGTATCAAAGCACCGTTCATAAAGCTCACGTCAACTTAATGCTGCACAGTCATTCCGTCTTCCTCCTGGGGCAAATTCATAGTAAAGAGCTCTGAAGGACTTTTTTATTTGGGAGGTCTTATTAAAGACAATAAAATTCTGAACAGTGAGTGATTGAACAGGAAACAAATCTGCAATTGTTACCCTGTGCTGAGTATTTATGGCATGATGCATTAGTGCAATCAAAGCAGGCAGATGACCACCTGATCACCTGTATACACAGGCACAGGACAATTCTACTCACTGGACAAGGGAGTGATTTAGCTCTACATCCTTAAACAGATAGGACTTAGTTTAGGAAGTGCAGCTCCTTAGTGCCAGTTACAACTGATAATTTTGTGACAGGCCCATTATCTATGCCTTCAAGGTAACCAATATTATTCTTTAAAGTGAAGATTTTTCTGAGTGCAAAATGTCTAATTCTTGATCTTACCTCAATGGTAAGATTCAGCTGTGGAAAAACATCAGGCAAATATTTCCTATCCCACATGTGTACAAAAGGCCCCAGGCTGTTTTGTACACTGTCAAATGCTTTCTGCTGAGAGCACGAGAGTGGTTTTATGTCCATGCAAAAAATCTTGAATACTGAACATAAATAAGTAGTTACAGTACAGGTAATCGACATTTCCTATGGGAAAGTTTTCTAACAAATTAATACACTTGGAAATAATATTGCTTTGAAGGAAGAAAGGCACTTTAGTGATTTTCTTGATGGATTGGAAACCCTTCATAAATCCACAATAAGATGTCTGAAAAGACCCAGGAAACAATGTTGCCTGATTTCTTGGACTTTCACAGTATAATATCATAATGATGAATCTAGCCACTTAAAAATAATTCATTTTTCCCCTTCGGAACTCAGCTATCTTTATAAATTGCCACCCTGGAGACTCGAATAATCTAGTCTCAAAAAACACAAGTCTACTTCAAGTAGACTGAAATGTTTTTAGGAAAGTCCTGTGACCATAGAGAGAGTAACTAATGTGTACACGGTAAGGATCGTAATCTATTTCTCCTCATAGTGGCAACAGTGCTGTCTTGTCAGATGATTACTTGTCTTTTTAAATAAAGTGACAATCTAGGGCTCCAGTTATTGAATGTCGTCCATTCTCTACCATAAATCTCTAGTAAATATCAATTTCATCAATTATGTACTGTATGCTTATAATATCTAAAAATAAAGTTTGATATAAATAAATGTCTTTTAGTGGCAATATACTAAAAACAGCCCTTTGCCTCCAGATGACCATTAAAATCATTTTAGCAAAACAGGCAGCAGCTAAGTATGATGACTGCAAAGGGTTAATATGCAAAGTCCATTTGGTCTTTCTCTGCACCTGTTACCATGAACGAGGTTCATTGCTAAGTGTTTCTAGGATGGTGACATACATGAACAGAATTGGTCCAGAACCAAGTAGACTCACTTATGTTTCCCCAAGTCACAGAATATTCTGCACAGAAACTGACATCCGGTACCATTTCAAATAAAAACTTGATACAGTCAGAAAAAGGTGTCCAGATCTGACCTGTACCAATATATCAGGTGACATGAAAATGACAGAGATGGAAACAGCAAGAATTTCCACAGGACAAGAAATTAGAATGAGTAAAGTGCTGGAAGACCTCAATAATTACTTTAAAGCAGTACCAGAAAATTCCACTTTGATTATTTAAAAAAAAAATTCCCCGAATACCAAAACAAAACAAGCAAACAAAATAACTCCTAAGTTTCCTGGCATCCCAGATGTCAATTCATCCTTCATTTGAAGTAAAAAAAAAAAAAACAAAAAAACAAATCAGTGCATGTTATATAGGTAAATAAAAACAGGAAAGAAGCCCTATCCTCATATGGTATTCTGTCCAATTGCCATTTTAGAAAAGAAATCCATATGTAGTGTTCTGTATAACATCACAAGGACATCTTCAAAAAGTACAGGTGCGAATAAGATGCTTTGGTCCTCATACCGGACACCCAGAATGCTGTGGATGTTGTGCACTGAGAGCTGTTCACAGATCTGTGTCCACCTTTGCAGTTAGTTGGCAGGAATGTGCCTAGAGGGCACTGCTACCAGCGGCCACTGACGCTAGCAATGTCTGAGTGATACTGACGGGGTAGCCTTCCACTGGCTCCACCTTCCAGGAAAGAGGTGCGTGCATTTGGCGACTCAAAAAGCTTTCTTCGGTTTTTATTTAATTCTAGAGAGACAGAGAGAGAGAGAACTGTTAGGAGCGCAATAGAGGAGTTCTATATATCCTGTAGGAAATAGCTCAGAAAGTGATACGGTAGGTTTGGGGGCGGGGGTGGGGGGGTGAGTCAAATCTGGTAGCAAAAGGAAAACATTTAGTTGATGGTCAAGACATTTCTGAAAATACTAGAAAGTATGATATTAAAGGTAGCATATTGGGAACAAAGAGGACTAAGGACAGCAAATAGTTTCTACTGCAATTTGTAAACTCTGGACAGCAAAAAATTTTTATTACAAATTGTAAATTATCTGGGGGATATATCACCTCAAAATCTCTAACCAACTTAAACAGTTTGACCTACTTCAAATGTCACTTCAAAGGCAAAAGGAACAATCAAAGTTGGTGAAAGGCATATGAAAAGATGTATTAACAATGGCACAGAAAATTTCAGCTACTGAACTCATTCATGTTAAATACAGCAATCATTAAGTTACTAAAGTCAGATATGAAAAGACCACCCCACACCTCAACATGAGGAAACTGGAGCAGCATCATGAAATATAGTTGACCCTTGAATATAGAGGTTAGGCCATTCACCTCCTCATGCAGTCAAAAATCCATGTATATGTATAAGTTTTGACTCCCCCAAACTTAACTAGTAATAGACTACCATTGACCAGAAGCTTATAGACAACAGTTGATTAAATATATACATTGTATACTCTATGCAGACAATAAAGCAAGAGAAAATAATAAAATCCTAAGAGCACATATATTTATTACTCATGAAGTGGAAGGTTATCACAAAGGTCTTCATCCTTGACTCCACGTTGAGTAGGCTGAAGAGGAGGAGGAGGAGGGGGAAGGGTGGTCTTGTTGTTTCAGGGGAGGCAGAGGCAGAAGAGACAGAGGAGGGAGTCAGGTACACTCAGTGTAACTTTACACAAATATATAAAGACATAACTTCTGTATTTTTTGGCTTTCCATTACAGAAAAGTTTAACATACCAATCCTTATCCACCATCTGCTTTAGTTTCAGTGCTCATACCTGTATGACAGAAGGGTCCTGTTGTAAAAGAAGTCAAAAGCAGTCTTAAATAATTGGAACCCTTCTGCCAGGTTGTCTAGTATCAATTTGTTTTCTGGCAATGCTTCTTCTGTCTTCCTCACCATCTGGCATTGGTTCAGAAGCACTCATCCCTATCACTTTACCTTCTGTTTCTTCCTCTGCTGTGGTGTCTATTAGCTCTTGAATTCCTCCAAGATTCTTATCTTCAAATCCTTTTCCTCCTACCTTTCTATCTATATCCACAATCTCTCTCCTAATTTCCTTGATTGGCTTTGTCATAAATCCTGTGAAGTCATACATAACATCTGGATATAGTTTTCTCCTACAGGAATTCATTGTTTTGGGCTTGATGGCTTTGCAGGTTTTTCTGTAACAATGATGGCATCTTCAATGACACAATCCTTCCAGACTTTCATGATGTTCTCTTTAATGAGATTCTTTCTCTTCTTTAGCATCACCAATCCTTTCCACAGAGTTCCATGCATAATGTTCCTTAAACCTTAAGGCTGCATTGGAGACTTTGCATTTGGGGAAAAGTAGACCACTGTGATACCTTCCTTGGTGAACTCATGGCATTTTGGGTGGCCAAGGCATTGTTCAAAACCAAAAGAACCTTAAAGGGCAATGTATTTTCAGACTTCAGAAACAAATCATCAATGGAATCAATTCAGAACAGGAGTTCTTGACATCCAGGCCTTCCTGTACAACTGAAAGACTGGCAGCTGGTATTTATCTTTTCCCTTCAAAACTTGAGGGTGAGATAAGCACAGTGTCCCGAACATAAACCTGACTACATTGGCATGAAACTATAGAGTTAGCTTCTCCCTTCCTGCCTTAAATCCTGCTGCTCACCTCTCTTCGATACTAATAAATGTCCTCTGTGGCTCCTTTTCCCCTGTTGAGGTAGATATCCTTTCTCCTCGATGATTTTTTTTTAATGGCTCTGGGACCTTGTCTGCTGCCTCTTTGTCAGCAGAAGCTGCTTCTCCTATTATCTTTACAGATGGAAGCCCAGATCTCTTTCTAAAATTATCAAACCATCCTTTGCTGGTGTTAAGTCCTCTAGCTCAGATCTTTACCTTCCTTTTGCTTTAAATTGTCATAGAATAACTTTTTCTTTTCACTTTTTCTTACATCATTTTAGAGTCAACATACATACCTTTCTTAAAGCAATTCTGTACCCACATAAAAACTTCATTTTTAATATGAGATAGAAACATGCAAAAAGTGCAGGGTTTTGTGCCTACTAGAGAAGAGGTGGCTACAGCTTTGTGATTTTTCTTTAAACAATAGTCCTTATGCGGAATTCTTTTATCTTGAAATAGTAGGCAAGCACAGATGCAGACCTCAAGCTATGGGACATATCAAGCAACTCAACTTTTTCTTATAATGTTAAGACTTTGCTTCTTAGGAGTACTGACAGCATCATTAGAGGAACTTTGTCAGGGGCCTATGGCATTTGAGGTTTAAGATATTGCACTAACCACAATGATGAATGCACAAGGACTGTTAGAGATTACTTCTTATTGTGATATGCAATTTACTGGAGAGATGAACTGCTTATGTGGAGATGAACAGTGTCCCATGGTGTTTCCTGAGCTCACTGAAATAGCAACAGGAGGTAGCTATTAAATTATTGTAGTACAGTATATGCTACCATTAACCATATATGGTTAGGATTTAATATTGCATCTTCTATTTATTTACATGTCTCTTAACTGAGAATGCCACCACGTTTGTAGGGTCAGAAGACCACCCTACATAAGCCACACAAAGGCAAGCCTTTAATGGGTTAAAATGGCTTCTGCTAATACAGAAGCAAGAGAACTGGCCCCTCTGCCCCCGAGCATACACAGAGACCGTTTGTCCGGAGGTGAAAGTCCATAAAAACAGTGACTCTGAAAGTATGCTTCTGTTAAGCACAGGAGGTTAGGGGCTGTCAACCCCACCCCTGGTGATACGGATCAGAGGATGACGTATGTTCTGCACATATTGTCCTGGAGCCTAAAGATCTCTGCTCTGTAGAGAAACAAAGTCATAAATCCATTTTGGGTTAACTAAGTGTGTGCTTGAGGGGTTTCATTCCCCAGTTCCCCTGCAGCTCTCTGTGATCTTTATTTAGATACTTTGTTCAAAAGCTGAGGCATGTCTGAGAAGAATGTAAAAGTAGAAAGTATTGACTAAATGTTTTTCCACAAGTTAATTTTAGATAGAAGAAGTTAGGTAATGGTAAAAGGCTACAGATCATAGATTAAGTGTGTACATGACCACCAATGTATACAACGTGGCGCAAAATAAAGATGATTTGCTACACGCCATCTTGAGTTGTGTAGTCCAGTTTCTTGCATGTCTTAATAATTACAGGAGCAAGTTTTGCACCTGAGGCAAAGCTGCTGTTTCCTTGCATCTCCATTCCCACAACAACGTACGTTCTGTGTCTCTGTAAGTTTTGATAAATGTTAATATTTTACAATAGATGGACATGTTTTATGGAAGCAAATGATAAAGGAGAGTAGTATTCACCTATATTTTATTTATTCCTGATGTGCCTAACTTTTTCTTAATGTTTTCAATATTTCTACACAATTCAACTCCCTGTTGTTCAAGGTTCAATTATAATAAGCCACAGTCCCTGTGGCTCTAACTCAGGAAGCCTCTGTTTCTTGAGTTAGAAATAGTTGCATAAATCAAACCTATCTCAATAGGATTCTCTGAACAACAACAACAAAATTTGTAAACAGCTTAGAAAGTTAATATCTAATAACAACCAGTATTTGAATCCAAATTCTCAGGGGGAAAACTGAGGTACCCTATTTGAATTTTAAAGGAAGAAAAATACTTAGAAAACACTTCAGTCTTTTGCCAACTAAAAGTTATTAGCCTGAAAGGTAAAAATTTAATTGAAGCAGACTACTTCAGATGTCCACCCCCATGTCTGCCCCACTCCTTGAGTCCCTAATGTAATTCTCTGTAAGCTCACACAGGTACACAGAATTTTCAGGCTATGGAAATCAGGGCTTCTGATAGCCATCGAATGAAAATAGGCTGAAATTTATTCAATTTAAAATAAATTAGAGAGTTCATATGGTTTATGTGCCTACTTGTCATAAGTTGTCTTTTTTTTTTTTTTTTTTTTTTCAGGGCTAGAGGAGCAGGCAATTGAACACCTTACGTTCTGCATGGTGCTTATAATTTTTCAACCACATACATATACAATTCCCTTTGGAATTCCAAAATTACAATGTAAGCTATGGCCATCCACTGTAATGCTCAGGATGGGGTCATAGACTCGGGTTGTAAAGGGCTACCTGGGGTTAATGACAGCCATATGGCTGGACATATTCCTGTCTCCAAGTTCTGGAAGACAGACCCTCAACATTTCACCCTACTGCCTTCCAAAATGTAAATACCTGCCCTATAGGATTGAAGCAACAATGGAGATATCTCTCTTTTGTTCACTCATACAGGTCTTAGGAGAAAGAAAAATAACAGTGATTCATTAGGGCTTATTACACAACAAGCACTTTACGTTTATTTTGTCCTAGTCAAGCCTTCCTTAAGGAGTAGCAATATGATCATCCTCTATGACGTAGATAAGAAAACAGATTTTGAAAACAGACCAAGTCACCTGCCCACACAGCTATTAAGTGTCACTGCTGAAACTCTGCCTGATCAGTGTCCTGGCCACTGAGCTGTAGCTACTCATCTGCCGGAGAAGGCCCACCAAAGCACAGGCATATAATCTGGTAGTCCCCACGATGCCAGATAACAGAGCTTTACTTCATATTTTAGCATACCAAATTGATTTTTAAAATAAACATTTAGAAACTCAGAAGAAGGAAAGATATCTTTACAAGAAAAAGACCCATGCAGGCATGCATGCAGATGGTGACTGTCTCAAGTCCCTGCAGAAACACAGTAGCAATGACATTCCTAGTAAAAACTGAATGCAGGTATCTTGTTAAAAAACCAAAACACTGCAGAATTCATACATCAAGACAGAGTTGAATATATTCAAAGGCAAACTTATAGGAATGTTAAGAATAAACGAATCCCTTAAGTATACAGCCTGGGAAAGTGAGATCACCCTCAAGCCAGGAGATCATCTTTGGCATCTATTTTTTTATGGAGGAATAACGTACAAATCAGGAGGACATTCCTAAGCCAAAGGAAGGGATGAGGCCAAATAGCATTCTCCCCTGGCACATAAAATGTGTATACAGGAGCACATGAAAACAGAAGGGCCATGGAAGATAAAAAAATTTTTAATATACATTGAAAGCTTTATTTTGAAAAGTCACATCAGCTAACACTTTCAAACAGTAAAATGATCACAAAGGAACTCAGCCGTTCCCTACAGATGCAGTTTCTTAGCGAGTACATACACACATTTCTAAATGCGAAGCACAGAGATACATCTTCCAGAGAGGTGATCTAGGACCAAGTCCTACTGAAGAGACTGTAGGATTGTCACTGTGGTTGTTGCTGTTGTTTTTTAAATTAAAAAGCAAATTCCTTCCTCTGATATTTTTCAGTAAGCCTAAAGGATAGTTTGGGAAAATACCAACCTTTTGCTTTGAAATTCCAAGGTTCACACAATCCTGGCAGCTCTCAGGATCTTGTTGCGGATCTGAACAGAGTCACAAACTAAAAGAATAGGTCGGGAAATGTTAGATCTACCTGAGGCCATGGCAGGAAGCCTGTCAACAGGATGCTAAACTTCCTTTCACTGAGTCCCTGTACATTTAACCAATCGCTAACATATTATGAGAGAAATCTGTGAGTTTTCCAAATATAGTGAATTTGAAAAAAAAAAAAAGATCAAATGCATTCTTTGATCCATCTCCATTAGAGATAAATATACACAGAACATTAAAAAGAAGAAATGAACAACAACAAAAAAAAAGAACAAAAAAAAAAAGAAATGTCTTTTGGCCTAAGGTTAAAAACAAACAAAACTTCATACTGAAAGAACAACTTCAATTATAAGTTAAATACCTGTAAAATATTAAAAAGAAACTTTGAGCAAATTCTGCATCTAACCAACCTGTGTAACCACAAGATGAACATGAGTCAAAGCTGCCCAACTATTCTGCTATCTGAAAATGGATTATTCTGGGACTATACAAGGATGTCTTTGTTATCTGATAAGCTGAGCTGGGAAAAGAAGTTTTTGATGAAGGATTTCTCAATAAAAACTTATTACTTGCAGAAAAAATGATTTATCAGGTTCAAACACATGCACGCAACAAAATAAGGCAAAATTATCCTTAAAGTCATCACGTACTACATACTGTGCAGAGCATTCATCAGGCTTCTTATTCAAAGTCTCTAGCTCTCTTTACAAGAAAAAAGATCTGGGAACCCCACTGAGGGAAGTTTCCAGAAGTACATAACCTCAACAGAATCACACTGAAGATGATGAATAGAAAAAACTTATTTAAAAAAAAAAAGAGGATTCAAAATACTTTCTGATTACTACTACCCTACTCCCCAAAAGCCAGAGTAAAGGGCACGGATGTATTCCAGAGCAAAGGAACTGAAGAGCCATCTATGACTTTGAAAGCATTTAGAGCTATCTGCTTGTTGCTATAAGCTTTACAGAGTTTGGAATTGGGTTGGTACACAAAGAAAGAACTTAGTTTTATTATATTATCACTGCCATTCCATGAATCTCTAGTGTAAGATTATGAAACTTTGGACTATAATACCCTTCTCCAGCATGAACGTGCTGGCCCACAGGCATATTTTAACAGTATAGGGGTGGTGACTATGCAAGTTAATCAAATTTCAAGTAACATATCAATTTCATTGCCAATTAATAAAATAATATGAAAACATATGAAGTTAACTTGAATCTAGGAATAGCCCCAAGATTGAGCTTTAGAGCAAACAAATGATTTGGGAAAACTACCCCATTGCACAAATGGTAAAAGAAAAAAAAAAGAACAAAGGAGTATCCTCCTAGTAAAATATACTGTTAAAACTCTAGTTGTCTATTTTTACTAAGCCTGATGTATCACATTGAAAGGATAGATCTTAGAAGTAAAAGGTGACCTTATACAATCATCTTTCTACTTTTATGATTAATGAACCCAAACCAAATGAGGTTTGGAAACTCACCCAAGGACCTATGATTTAGCAGAGGTAAAGCCCAGGTCTCCTATTTGAATCCAGTGCTCTTACCACAATACAAAGATGATCTTATGAGTATATGGCAATTATGCATTCCCACTGTGGAGCTCCATGTCAGAGTGGAGGAAGACTTCTAAAACTGATGTGTGTAGAACTGTATTTATTCATGGAAGAACCTACCAGGCTGCCATGAAAAAGCTAAATGGTTGGATTTCTACTCCCATTTCAAAGCTGCTTTGATGAAGGTAAGGGAAGTGGGCGGGGTATGCAATGTACTGATAAAATCAAATGGAAAACAACTGAGGTTTTCACTTTTGTCTGCTGATCCAATTAGTGGATGCTGTCTGGAATGAACTTTCACCAGTTGGATGTAACTGCTGGCCTCACTGAGGCTTAGTTTTTCAGAACTCAGTGTTCTGAAAAAGCAAAACTATTTTCTCAAAGCACATGACACTTGGCTTCTGTCCTTGGTGTCTCTGTCTTTTTGAGAGACTGGGGCACATATAAATTTGACATTCAAGAATTGGAAAGTCTTCAAAAATGAATCCCATTCCCCCTCCAAATTTCTTCCACATATTTCTCTCAACACTTTTTGGAGGTACAATACTCTGCATTTGCCAAGTCCTGACTCATCATCTGGCTCAATTCCTTCCAAATGAGTGGCACCCAATAAATATGTATGCAGTGTTTTCTAAAACACAGAATATGCAAGAGAGGCACAAAGAAAGCAGACTGGGGAGGCAGACAACATTATTTTCCTTGAGTCTGAGACTATCTTCAGGATACTACATCCTTCTGTGACACCCGAATTGTCTTAAAACATTGAAAAAGTGAAAAAGAATGAAGACATGTCGATACTGCAGGTTCCAAGCTTTACCAGCGAGCATTCTTTTATCCTCAGTGCAGGGATCTCTGTTGGTGTGCAAGCACACGCACCCAGGAAACACGACTTCCAGTCAAGGTTCGTCATTCACTGACCCAGTGATGACTGCTTAACACAACTGCAAAGAAGGGAATTAAAGTGCCCTCCCCCAGTGTTCTTCATAGGACAATTTTGGTTAGATCTTTCTGAAGGGAACTGTTTTCAGGAATAACACTGCCAAGGTTTTCAGGCATTGCCTCGGCGAAGGAGTAGGAGATTCTCAGCATCTGTCGCTCTGTTGGTAGGAAAATCCTCTGAAACCATAACCACCAAGGGATCAGGATAGTGAGGAAGCGGCTGATGGGCAGAACCAGTCCTACTGGCTGAGACCACTGGCAGGGGTTACTCAGATTTTAAAATATGAATGAGTATTCATACTCACCTGAGATTGCAAGCAGCATTTTCCTCCTCGCACCGAAAGTAGTAATTCCCAGCTCCTTCAGATCCTGGTCTGTGAGAGTAAGGAATGTCTGAAGATCAATCTGTGGATTAAAAAAATAAAGAAAAATTATAACCAATATAATGAGTACTTATTTTCTTCCTCATCATAGGATCAACCTGTTATTCCACCTATTAATTAATTATGAACTGCCTACTTTCAAAAAAGAACGAGGGTCAGCAGCACCTGTGGCTCAGGGGTTAGTGTGCTGGCCCCATATACCGAGGTGGCGGGTTCAAACCCAGCCCTGGCCAAAACTGCAACCCCCCCAAAATAGCTGGACATTGTGGCAGGTGCCTGTAGTCCCAGCTACTCGGGAGGATGAGGCAGGAGAATCACTTAAGCCTAGGAATTGGATGGAGGTTGCTGTGAGCTGTGTGACGCCAGGGCACTCTACCAAGGGCGATAAAGTGAGACTCTGTCTCTACAAAAAAAAAAAAAAAAAGAACAAGGGTCATACAAACCTAAAGAACGAGAATTGAGAAATAAAGGCGGTAAAACAAAAGTGATGAACAAAATGAAGACCCAGCTCTGAGTATCCTGGCAGCTATGGCAAAAAAGGGAAACCAAAAGATTGCACCATTTCTGTGAATTGATAAAAGGAAGAATTTATAGCTATTCAGGAAAGAGAAAAATATTTTTTAGCTTTGGATTCAGACTTGGATAAGTGTGTCTTTATAAGAAGAAACCAGACAATAAAACAGATGGTATTTTCCTTTGTGTTCTGCATAAGAGTGACAGAAGAATTCCCAGACTTCAATCTATGGTTCATTTGCCTCAACCCAGCAGACTATCTCTGAAAGGGGCACAAAAGAACCATTTGTAGGAATAGTAAATTTTTACTCTCTGGCTTCAGTAACAAAGTATAAAGGGAAATGGCCCAAGGATTTCACTTTTTTTTTTAGATGGTATGGAGGACTAGAAAGGAAACAGACTCTGAAGCCAAAGAGACCTGTGCTCAAATCCTAATTCTGCCAGTATTAGCTGTGGGCATTGAGGGGTCTGTTGTGAGCACTCAGTATGACTACAGAAGCACGGCAAAGGCTCACCAAAGGGGTGAAGTAATCGGCAGTCACAGCAGTAAAATGCATATTGATGTATCTCTGTGAAGGATGCTAAATGAATTTTCAGCATGCTTACAATAAAATTTCATTAAGTTATTTAATGAGTGGTTCTTTTTAAATCATATCTGAATATTAGAAAATATCCTAATGAAACATGAAGAGAGATTACCACATTACAACACACCATAAAAAAGCAAAATATACTTTTCATTAAGTGATACTGAACACAATTTGAAATGTTCTGTTTTGATTTTGAAGGTACATCCAGGGCTTATAAAACCTTAATTTAAGGCCATCATTTATCACAGTTATAAAAGCAGTTTTTAGAAATTCTACTTAATAGAGACTCTCTAATTCAAGTATCCCCAAATTTTCTCTTACAGGGTCAGACAGTAAATACAGTATTATGCCTTATGGGCCATACTGTCATTGTTACAACTGCTCAACTCTTCTGTTGTAGCTTGAAAACAGCTCATAGACAATATGTAAACAAGTAAGTGTGGCTCTGTCCCAATAAAACTTTATGTACAAAATCAGACAGAGGGTCTGTAGATCACAGTTTGCTGACCCCTGCCTCTCGTTTATAAAATATTAGATAAAGCCACTCCAGCTTCATACTTTCATGTTTTCTTCTTTTTTGTAGTAAATGAATAAGAAGAACTCACAATAAGTTTATTTCTATCCTTCTTCAAATAGGAAATAAACACAAATCAAAGCAAACCCGGAATTTCAGTGAATAACATTCAATCTTACTCTGAGACCTTCTCTATCTGGATAAATTAACACACTTACACTTTTCAGCTTCCTAATCAGTTATTTTCATCTAACTAGGAAGACAAAACAAATGGATATAATTCTTTAATGCATTGATTATGAAGCGTTATTCAGCTTAGAAAATCTTTGGTTAAATGAACACTAAGTTATATGTAGGGGAAATCAATAAGCTTAAAATCTAAAACACATGATGATATCTTTTTCAGTGAAAAAAAATGTTCCACATATAAACTTAATAATTTATTGGCCCATGGGCAATATATTGAATTATGATAAAAAGTGCCTAATAAAAACCTTAGATTCCTTACTGACAGATATATATCTAGGAATTACTGATTAAATCAGATGTTGTCTAACATGAAATCAAGCCAACTAGCATCAAACGTGGCCCATGTTTTGATGTGAGAAAGAGATACATTTATAAAACTATTTGAATTTTCTGATGCATTGGGTTTGCTGCATCCTGGTAACAGGACATCATTATCTGACAGAGTCATGCTCAGGAGCTCTTTTCTTTATGCCAATGCATAGTAGGCTATGGCTAATCAGTTTGACCAAAATCCATGGTAGTAATGTTTAAAAAGACATCTCAGTCCTGTCTCAGTTTGGGTAAAACCCAAACAGTAATTCAGTGAACAAATTAACATGTTAGAAAATACAGTCTGTGAGAACAGACTTTAGCCACATAACTAGGATCAGGTCAAAAACATCCACAGATAACTTATTTCAAATGCTGTTATCTGCTTTTAAAGGCCACAAATAAAGAAAAAACATCCAAAAATGAAATCACATTAAATACAGACTTGTTGATGACCTCAGGGGAGCTGTGAATCCAGAAGTTCCTGCAGGTCTTTTAGTTAAAACTGTTGAAGGACGGCGATAGCGTATTTTTGCGAGTACAATTTTCCCTATTTCTGCTATGCTATGTTTACTGGCTGCACTAAATAAATAAGAAATGAGATGACATTTTTCTCAGCAGCAAAAACAAGGTAGGAGACTTGAATAAATGCTCAGTGAAAGCACAGTCACAGGTCAATGAGTGATCTCATTCTAGAAGTCGTCATATACACAACCAAAACAAAGAAACCCAAATAAATGTGGACTAACCTCTTGCTGCTGGAAGACATCTGTGTATTTGCCCAGGCCCAGTTTGCTGAAGAGCTCAGGCAGGTCAGAGCCTTTGAAAGAGCTGTTGAGGTGACAGCCATTGCTTCCTGTCAGCGAGGAAATACAGTCCATGTAATTGCTACTGCTGAGATAGTGTTCCACTGAAAGGCAAAGGAGAGACAGGCTTGGAGTGTAAATCCCCAGAGAGAACACCGTTTAAGTAAAAGTTCTAATCACCCAAATATTTCAGATTTCATCGTTCAGCTGAATAGAGCAACAGCTGCAGAAATACAGCAGTCTTTTACTGAAATATTGGCTTTTCATTAAGGAAAGGCCAATTATTACTTTCAGGGAGGCTCTTGCCATTTAAAAGGTTACACTTGGGAGGCAGAAATCCAGCAACAGTGCTGCTGTAGTTAATAATCATTCATCATCTTCTCTCTGAGTATTCAGAAGCATTTGCTGTTTAAAATTGATTTGATGTGAATTAAATGAGGAACTGAAAGGATCCCTGGGACAAAACAAAGGTGTGGGAAGTTATCACAAGCCCAGGCTCCCTTTTGGATGGCAAGCTGGCTCTCTGGATGCACACTTGCATTTTCGGTTGGCCAAAGGAATTGTACGATATTGGAGCACATAAATCTTGTTACTACCTAGGACAGTATAATTGGGCTGCAAATTCACAAACTAGAGCACTTCGGAAATGGGTAAATACAAAGTGGTAAGAATGGTGCTGGAGTTCTGGGTTTAATTTATGACAAAGTAACTTGTTTCTTGGAGAAAATTCTGACACAGCAATACAGAGCTTTTCCTTGGCTCTGTGAATGATTTGGAGGGCAAAGATTCTAACACACCTTGTGTGATTCTCAGACCCTATACAGACTATGGAACCATGCCAAGTACATCACCAAATACACACACACATATCCACACGCACACACAGGGAGAGCTTTGGAGCTACTAGCTAAGGTGTGTTGCCATCTACCTCCCCATTTAATTCACATCAATTTGCTCTTGCTTGTCTAGGAAATCTGTCCTCTTACACCAAGGATGTAGCTTTAAGAAGGATTCCCAAAAAGTGAAGGAGGAGGTGGCCCCTCATCTCAGCCAATCAGATCCATCTAGTCTACTCTGGAGATCCACACATTTGCCAAATACAAGAATCTTGTTCTGCACTGTTTTGAACGCCATTAATCACTTTCTCCAGTTGTTTTCACCTCCCATGAAAGGATGGATGTCCTTTGTATATTTCAAGTGGAGGGAATTTCCTGTTAAGGCTTCTTTTTCTCTTAAAAACAGATGTTTTATTTGTTTTTGGGAGAATGTGTAGAAAAAAAGACCCAGGACCATGGCCTGAGATACCGAGCCCTGGGACACTCCATCATTTAAGGGTGAAGTAGAGACCCCAAAGTCATCAAAAAAAGATTGAGGAGGTGTGACTGGTGGGGCTGTTGGTCAAAGGTGACGCAAAGTGGATCATGCTAGGTATAGAAAGGTGAGTGCTGGACTTGGCAATGTGGAAATCATTGGTAGGTTGTGTAATTTATTGTGCAAATGGTACATTTACTTTTTTGGAGAATAAAGGAGGAGTTTCTGAGAATTACACTGGAGTAACTGGTATAAATTGAGATGCCCAGGGAAAACTGAAATATTGATGACTGTGAGAAGGGTGTTAGGAGAAAAATTATCTGACTGTGCTTTTTAATACAGTAGCCATTGGCCATATGTGTCTACTGAACAGCTGAAATGAGTGGGAATCAAAATGTTCTATCAGTATAACATAATACTGCAAATTCTAAAGACTTTGTATAAAATAGGAAAGAACGCAAAATGTCTCAATTTTTATATTGATTACATATTTATAAGAAATATTTTATAGATGTTGGGTTAAAAAAATATAGCAGTGAAATTTTGAAAAGAAAGGGTTCAAAGTAAAATATTCTTAATGATAAAAGTTCATAATGGCCCACAACTTTATTTTTGTTTTAACTACGTATACTTTCAATATCCTCTTTTAAACTTCCTATACTCTTAAAACATCTGAAAAGAGTCAGACTGTGCTTCATTAACCATTTCTGTTTATTAATGAATTCTCCATCTTAATGCTAAACTTCAAGTCAGCTAAGTAGTACAGTCAGTAGTACAGTACAGTTACACAACATTAGATAAAGAGAAAGGAAATAAAGACAGGAAGAGAGAAACACAGAGTGAATTTACTGGTATCTTGGGCTACAGACTGGATGTCATTTACACCCCCAGACTTGTGCCCGGCACCGGCTGTGTCTCAGGGTGATCATACCGTCAGTGGTGGAGGACCAGCCAGTAACCAACCAAAGTCTCCAGGCCACTACCGATAGTCTACTATGGACGAAAGAGTTGATTGTGCTTATTTAGACTCGGGCAACACTATTATTGTTCTCTTCAAATCTCAGGCTCCTGACAACACAGCCAACTTGATTGATGGTAACAACTGGCAGTTAGTGAGTGTCCTCTATGCTTATCTAGATTGCCTTTCTTCAAGTATTATTCAAATACTCCAACTTACATGTTTGGGATTCCAAATCTGTCAGAAACCCGGAAAGAAGGCATTTGAGGCGTATCTAGTGATGACTATGTCAATTCGTGTCTGTTTACCTACTTGTGTGGGTGCTGTCAGAGGCACTAGAGCCTCAGCCACATTTGCGCAAAGGCAGAGCAGAACCCCTATGCTGTGACTTAGACTTGTTTTCTGTTTATGAAAGTCAGGTGCACTGTGTCAATTTGAAAAATCCATCCCGCTCTTCACAGTTAGCAGCTACCTACTGCGCAGTCTTCCATGGTCCATGATGCTAACTTGATCACATTTTTCTCAGCCACTTTCTCACACCCTCGTTTGTTTTCCTTGATGTCTTTCTTATGCCCTCATCTTTTCCTCACTAACTCACGCATTCACTGCCCATTAGCTCCTGCCTACCAGGTATCAGACACTCCACTTAGGCAGTGGGGAAGCAATAACAAATAAGGTGCAGCCTAACAGAATGCCTGGCACATGCACTGTTCATACACATTTGCTGAATGAACAAATATGGTCCCTGGGCTTTTGAGCTCAAATTGCACAGGGAGAGACAGATATGCAGATAAACAATTACCCTTCAGTATAACGAGTGCTAGAGTAAAGCATACATGAAATGCAGTGTGAGGAGAGAACTAAGTGGCCTGCTTCACCAGAAGAAATAGGGAAGGCTTCGTGGGGGAGGCAGCACATGAATTGCACCAGCACTTGACGTGATGGAGGTGATGGAGTGATACTTCAAACATCACTGCAAATCAAACACATTCTAAGCTGAGTATACTTCAAAAAACTATTAGTAAAAGACAAAACTCACTTGATTTGTTTTGCTTACGCTTGGGGCTGCCGATAGAAGCTGCAAATTCACTATGACTTGCAGGTCCTATTCCATTTCGGTCTCTCCAGTTATCAGATTCACTTCCACTTCCCAAGTGCTCACGACTGTTGGAGCGTGACAGGGACATTGATGAGCCCTGGAAACAGTCAAAGCCAGATAAGAAAATGTTTAAATAAGGTGGGCTTCTTCAGGTGGGAGACAAAAAGAATTCACCCGATCCCACTACCATTTACTTCCATTGTGAACCACAGCAGTTACCCATTAACGCTGACCTTCAGGAAGAGACCGTACTACCTGCCCATGCACTTCAACCTTCAGCACCAAGGATGCTCGGTAATACAGACGATGAAGTTGTTTTCCTACATTATGGGATGCTTATTATGAGGGAGAGTTTTGGGAGCCCCTCCCATAAAATTTGGAAGAGCAAACGCTGGGGTTCCTCTTTATTGGGGGGACTACAAAGCAAATCTTCTATATGCTATAACCAAGAGTCTGTGCCTGACATCATACAAGAATAAATGGGGATGAGTTGGACAACCTAGATCCAAAGCTTCAGAAGAATCAAGATCTTAGGCTAATACAGCCTGAGGTTAAAGAGCAATCTGGCATTTTCCCTGTGTTGCTCCCCCCACAAAAAAGTATACAATCTCTCCAACAAATTAGATATGTGAAATAACTTACCTTTTAAAAATTCTCCAAAATAAAAATGATTTAAAACATTTTAAAATTTGCACCCAAACTGCATTCATGTATTCATTCTTTTATTTAAGCACCATGGTACAGGAACCCTACCTTTGTGCTACCTAGAATATTAAAGATTCTTTGACTTGCAAACTTTTATGTTTATTGAGTAATTCCAAAAGCATCCTTTACTATTTGCATCAATAAACTCACCCGATTTAATCTTATCACAGCATAATGACAGCTGACCATGCCCTCCTTTAAACGCTTCTTTAGGGCATCATCACACCCTAGTCTCCAGTTTTCTGCTGACCTCACTGTATGCTTTGTAATATATTCCTCCTATCTTCTGTTCTAAATGTCAGGTTACCCTGGGCTTGGGCCTAGGCCTCTTTCTCTTCTCTCTACGCCTTCTTGTTCAGTAACCTCAACCTTGTTCTAATGACAGCTGTGCCCTACCACCAGATCTGACTTCTCTGACACCTCCATTTTCCTTAAAGGCATCTTATACTTAGCATGCTTGAGGCTGAGTTTTTGATCACCTGTCCCCACCAACTACCCTCAAACCCACTCCCCTTTTCCAGTAACAATATTACATTTCAGCAAGACTCCCCTACTTACCTGGCTGCTCCACCCAAAAGTCTAAGGCTCATCCTTGATCCCTCCTCTGGCAATCCACCTAACATATCAGCAAATTCTACCAGAGGCATCTCGAAACATCCCCCAAATCTGCCCGCTTCTCTCCATTTCCATAACTGTCACCATCTGCCTTCTTTTTTTTTTTTTTTTGAGACAGAGCCTCAAGCTGTCACCCTGGATAGAGTGCTGTGGCATCACAGCTCACAGCAAACTCCAATTCCCGGGCTCAAGCAAGTCTCCTGCCTCCGCCTCCCAAGTAGCTGGGACTACAGGCGCCCGCCACAACGCCCGGCTATTTTTTTTTTGGTTGCAGCCGTCATTGTTGTTTGGCGGCCCGGGCTGGGCCTACCAGCTCAGGTGTACGTGGCTGGTGCCTTAGCCCGTTGAGCCACAGGCGCTGAGCCACCATCTGCCTTCTTAATGGGCATCTTGATTCTACTCTTGCTACCTTTCCCCTTAAAATCCATTTTCCATAAAGTGACAAGATTTTTTTAAAATGCAAATTAGAATAAATCTGCGTCTGTGTAAAGTCTTATACTGAGTTCCTGTTGTACCTTACCACAGGCTCACACACTCCAAAACTAAGCCTTTGGCTCTTATCACCAGAACTCACTCTCCAACCCCCTTTTGTGCCATAACCTCACCAGGTAGCTCTGTCTTTAGGATGACCAGGCCAGCTGTTTCCCAGGCCTAACACTCTTTCCCTAGATCTTCACACGGGTGGCCTGTTCTTGATCAATAAACACAGGTTTTAGGTTGGATGTCACCTGCTTGTAGGGTCTGCTTTATGACCACCCAATCTAATGCAGCCTCGGTTTCACATTTATCAGGGACTTTTATTCCCTTATGCCTGCTTGTTCACTTGTCACTCTACCCACCAGGAAGAAAGCTCTATCCACAAAAGCAAGAATCTTGTGTTCCCTAATACACAGAATTGTGTCTGGAAAACAGAGCGTACTTAATATTTATGGAATTACTGAATAAATCTCAAAGATTCTCTTCCCCACATCTATTAAATGCTTTTGCTGAATTTTGGGGAAATGGGTATTGGGAGAGGTAGGATGCTCACACCAAGGAATGGCTTCTACAATGAAAATATCTTAATACTTGTATCTTTAATATTTCCACCCATATTTGTATTAAAATAATCAGATAACCTCATTACTCTTACTGCTATGGAAGTTCAAAATCATCCTTGACTTCCAATGCAAGTTTTTGTTTGTTCTGGAGAAAATGTTACCATTACTTATGCTTTTAAGAGATGGACAGCAATAAGAAAAGGAAAATCCCAAACCTCTTAGTAGTTTTGTTGAGGTGACAGAGATATTGCAGGTCAAAGCGGCTTTTTGTTTGATTTTTTGGTGTCCCTATATAATATCAAGGAAACAGGGTCATATTTTTGAGTCTTGGAAGAAAAAAAAAAAAAAGCTTGAGAATACTTGCTTCTTATCTAAAGGAGATTTTTGAAATGAGTTAATTTTTCAAAGCTGCCCTAGAACTTAAAAAAACTGCTCAAGACCAGCTTCTCGATGATACTGAACGCAGAGTTTGAGATACCAGATTCTTGCTTCAAGCAAATTTGCTTGATCAGGAAACCCCTTGGTCCCTGGCACACCGAGTGTGCGGCTCTCACCCATCAGGACCTATTGGCCAAACATACCTTCTTGTATATCAGCATTCTCCTTGTTCATTTAGTTTTATTTTTCTTTGGAAAAACAGTAAGGAAAAGGTGAGTGTTTCTAGCTACGCTCCCAATTAAAAACATTAGTGCTATAAGCAGAGATATGGTTTTTTTAACCAAAATTGTTCTTTCCACTTTTCTCCAGGTCCTTCCCCATGCCCTTATCCATAGAAGAACTCCTCACTGACTGCTTTTAATCCTTCTGAGCTATGGGAACATACAGGGAAAGGTATTCATGTGCAGGTAGTAACTGCTGCATCAAATCAGAGAACGAATGCCTTGTGAGGGGCCCTTTCCCTCCATTTCAAAGGATGTGGGATACATGAAGAAAAGTTCCAATCCTACATACCAGGGAGAATCTAGAACATCATTCCTAAAGAAAGCTTGATTATTTTTCTCCATAGTAGCATTTAAAGGGACGGTGAAGACAGGCAACTCGCCAGGTGAATGCCCATGCTCCAATCCAGCTGGCCGCATCACCCTCCTTCCCACCTTTCAACGAAAACGGGCTGCTGGACCAGCCAGGAGTGGACCAGGCTAGCCCAAGATAGCCACTGAGAGGAAGGCCACAAGCTAGGGTTTGGCCACAGAGTGAGCAACCCTGCACATTTCTGCCCACAGAAAGTGGTTTCTCTGTCCCTGCAAAGTGCTAGAGCAGAAGAGCCTTTTGGGTTCTCACACCCATTTCTGCCCTCATGCCCCTTAGTAGCATTTCCCTTTAGAGCAGAGTTCCTGAAAGATGCCGGCATCAGAATCGTGCCAGAGTCTTGAGGAAAGAGCAGATAACTGGTATTCCCCGCCCGCTGAATGAGGCCCTGGAGGAAGAATCTGCATTTGTATCAAGGTGTCCAAGTGACTCTTATGCCAGTAAAAGAGCAGGCAACAGGGCTCTAGGTCAGTTATGCATCATCTTTTGCGGGACCCTTTGGGTTACATCATTAGGTAGAGTAAATCCTTCTTCTGACACTGACTGTCACCTTGAGTAAGACATGTAACTTTATGGGGCCCTCCTTCCTCACTGGGAGTTTGTGGGGACAGAATAAACTTTTGGATGAAAATTCTCCTTATAAACCAAGAGAACTGAATCAATGTAATTTGAAATAACTGCTACTAATTTGTTAAGTGTTTATATAATACCTTAAGGTATTTCTTTGGATGTAAAAGTCTTGAACGTGCAGAAAGAGCTCCAGTGAGCCTTTGTATTCATAATCTCATCTTTCAGCAAGTACTGGTTTTCTTCAGGGCAAAGTTCTCCAGTGGAAATAAAACTGTAGCTCAGTATTACTAAGCACTTTTGTCACACACCCTGCTGAACACTGGATGCCCTCTCCAATGCTCTTTTCAGCACAACCCAAATGCAGAAACAGGCTCAGAGGAGTGAAGCCACTCACTAAAGTGACACTTCTGGTTAGTGTTAGTCACTGATGGGTATCCAACCCCACGGCCTTTGCACCTCACCACTACCTTACGGAAAGGATCATTATTTTCAACCTGTCAAACTGTTAGTCTTACAGAGCAGAACAGAATAAACATTTTGAAAGTTAAATACATATTTCATGTCTGAAACTACAGAACACAACCAACAACTTAACACTTCACTCTGCCAAATGCAAGGGTGAGTGGAACAGACAACCATAGGGTGCGTCGGTTCAAAGTCTGCAAATTAGCACAGCAGTTTTATTGGTCTCTGCTGGCAAAAGGAGATGTTTATTTTCTCTCAGCGCTCTAATGGCAGAAAGAGGCGTGTACCTTTTAGAGCCTCAAAATTCTCATAATGGCTCCTGCACCCTCGCTGCTAAAGGTAATTTCCATCTTTAAATATAGCCTGCCAGGGTGCTACTGTAACTCTAACGGTGAAATTCACTGGAGGCTATTCTTTTTAGTATTTCTATTTAGGAGTTGCTTTTTCACTTACTCAAAGAGACAAAGAAAAAAAGCAGCTTGTTTGCTTTTGCCTTTCATCAACAGCCTAATTTATTACAAAGAAAATGGGTGGAGAAAAGAAGGTCAATCTACAAATGATAGTTATTAGACTAGCAATTATGAAATCCTTAACTGGTATTTGTTTTCCAGCCTACAGTGCTCTGGGTGAACACTGTGATTCTTGGATTCATCGCCAGGGTCCACTTTGAGCCTGCACAGTCTCCCCGCCTTGTGGTGTGGACGCATTCTCTCTAGTCCCACCCCCACTCCCAAAGGCCTCCAGCCAAAATCTGAAACTCTCAAATGGAAAAGGCCTGCTTGGCGAGTCACGTGTAGCCTGGCTGAGGAGTTTGGAACTCTGGATCCCTCCTCTGAGTGGTAAGGATGCCAACTCCCCAGTCTCACCCTGAGCAGCCCAGCAGCCAACATCCGGGATACATAAAAATTCTGGAGCTCTTCTTTGAGATACTTCCTGCTGTGTTCTTGGCACATCTGAACACACTGAATTTTTTTAACTCATATCTGAAAACCTGTTTTTGTTGAATATTTGCCTTTTCCCCCTATGGTGGCCTTGATAGTAATACCCTTGGATAAAAGGGCTCTTTATGTATTTTTCTGGACCATTACATTGCCTTTTCTTAATCTTAGCCCTACTCTATCATTTAGGACACACACACCCCACACACACCACCCCCAAACACAAATCCAGATTTACACCTCCTTAACAACTTTGAGAGAAGACACCTAAAAGACCATAAAATATACAATTGCATTGACTTGATAAAAACAAGTTTCAGAGGAATAGAACTAAAAATAAGTCACCACTAATCGCTTTCCCTTGTGTACATAAAAAATTGTGGGGGGGTGATGATGATTATTTTCTTCTGTTGAGAGAACAGATAGGAAGAATGGGTTGGGCGTGACTCTACGAACCTCGTAAGTGGTCGTCATTGTGGGTTTGTAGGACACGTGATTGGCCCTTCTCAGCTCCTTGATAGTTTCGGCTGGCATGGATTTAGAAAACCCCAGGCCACTCCAGGTATTTGTGGGCGTTCGGACCTCCGTCACCACTGGTTTCTTTAACATGGCTTTGGAAAACAATACAAAACAAATGCTTGGTATGTTTAAAATATTACTTAGTAAAATACTACAAAAAGGCATTTTTTTTTGATAATGTGACGAAATTATCACTGAATGTTATTCTTTAACACAAAATGCCTAAGATCTCTTAAGAAAACATTTTACCTCAAATAATGGTAAATGAAAAAATGCTACTTGATTTCTTAATTGATCTAATTCTAATTTATTCAACAAAATATGTCCAATCATAATGGAATTTGTGCAACCTGAACCCAAGCATTTTCATTTTTTTATGAGTGCCCAATTTCTTACTTTGCCATGCACAGTCAAAAACTATTCATGAGTATACTGAAAAAAATAAAATTAAAAATCATTAGTGTATCTCATACCTTTGGTTGCTAATAGCTTCTTTTGTTCATAGTCAAACGCCTGAAAATGAAACAGAGAGAAAGTGTCTTTACTGTCTGTTTTTCCAAATGTCATGCCAATACTCTACAGTTAGAGGACAAAAGTTTCGACTGTATCCCATGTATCAGCCTGAGACATACACTAAGCTTTGCATTATAATGTGACAGAAACCTCATGTAAGTGTGACAAATGTAAACATGCTTTCAAAACTAATAAATTCAAATAAATTTCTCCTTCTGACTTTAAATCATGGCAGTGGTAAGAGCTAGAGTATTTCCTTCAAAAAGAAAAAAAAAATCTTATTTACCAAAAATGTCGAGCACACCAGGGCCAATATCTGCTAAAGGTATAGTAAATAACCCAATAGTAGTTACTAGGTTTCAAAATAATACTTTACTGAATGCTGTCAGGTATCTGTGGGACTCCTTATGTCTCAAAACCCCCCTCTCGTTTTGGTGAGTGTGGCCTGAAGTGCTATGATGTCAACGCAACTTAAGAAATTATTCAGCCTAAATGGCACAGTCTTTGCTTTTGAAGTGAGATAAATGGCAAATGTCTAGCTTTAACCTATAATGACATTAAGCAATAAAATTAAATCAGTTACCTTTTATTGCACAGGAATAGGATGGCACCATTTATGCATTCCCTGTACACTGAATGAGGAACTGCGATGCAGTCAGGTCTATGCAGGGACCAAGATGGGGCTTTGAAGAAAGGAGTGCAGCCACACCTCAAAGGCCACCTGAGCGTTATCATCCCTCCAACTCAGGAACCACTTCAGACTTGATTTAATCATGTCCCAAAGGCCCACCGGGAGGGTCGAGAACTAGTTGGGAAGAGCGCTTTCACCTTCTCCCAGGAACACTACACCATATAATTTACAGTCTGAAACAGGACACTTCTGACAGTGAAATACGCTATGAGCACCAGGCAGGCCAGGATAATAAAAATAAACAGGGGCTGTCCCAGAAAATCCAGGATGTGTGATAACTAAAAACATGGCAATGAACTAGGACAGCCAGATTTTTAAGACAATCGTTTGATGGTGTTATTGAAACCCTAGGGCTAGAGGGGCACTGGGAATTAAAATCAACTTCAATTATTAATGTCTAAGGGCAAGGGGTGGGACAAACCTAAATTCAGTTGTTCAATAAATATTAACTGAGCGCCTACTGATGAAAGAGACTATGCTGAGCCTGTGGAAGAATACAAATGAATCAAAAATAACCTGTGGCCTCAATGACTTACAGCCTTGGCAGGGCTGAGAAAGAGAAGTAACTAAAAAATAAATGAGGAAGTGAGATAAATGTGAGAAGAGCGCTAGAGATGTATCACTCCAAGACTGATCAGGAGACAAAGATCATTTTCAGCCAAGGTAAGCAGAGAGGTCTTCAATCTTCTTCCTGCCAATGCCCACTGCCTACTGCCATTGATTTCTCAGAGGTTTTAAGAGTCAGCTATTCACTAACTGGATAACACATAAGTTGCAACTCTAGCCTCAAGAACATATTATCCATCCCCAAAGGAAGAAACATGAAATTGGGTTCAATGAAGGTATATGCGTGATGGAAAAGATGACAACCACCACAAGACTCGTGGAAACCGTAAAGAGATTATAAAGGGGACTTGGTATTTCCTAATGAAAGAATTTTAGTTTATATTAAGTGAAAATAAATTCAGAGAAAATGTACTCAATGTCTTTTATTTAAACACAAACATGTTATAAAGGGGGTTTTGTAAAAACAGTCATATGAAAATGTTCAACGCAAAGGACTCAAAACAGACAAGGAGGCTTGAACTGGAGTTTACACTGAAATTGCAGTAGCATAATTTAGTTCTATGAATTAGTTTCTTTGACATACCTATGAACTTTGTTTTTAGGATTTTGTGAAAATGTTTTCCTCTCTTGTGGAGCTAGAGGGCTGAGGGTGATAAAGCCCTTACTATGAAATAGGCAGTTCTACCCAGCAATTCTATTTCTAAAATTTGAGGTTTATAGAAATATCTAAAAGCAAAAAGCACAAAATCCTTATCTTCCATATTTTTGATTATATAAACATCAGATTTCTGAATTTCATGGACAATAGTCTATTTTGAGGAATTAGCCTAATATTTTGAAAATGAATACAGAGCAAGTCCCTGTTGAGGAAATTGTTTAAAATAATCATAAAAATCTGTGAACCAACCAAATCATCACTAATATTCACATACATTTTTAACTAAAGAAAACTTCACATTATTTTTACAACTATCTTTAAATGGCACCAAATTTATCATCTCCATTTCACAGAAGGAAGAACATTATATCTATTTATCCAAGACTATGTCAGGAGGTGATAATACTTAACATTACAGCCCCTCACATTCATCTAAAATTTTTCCAAGTAACAGATGAATAATGTTATTTGCCTAAGACACAGTGACACAGCTCATTTCACACCATTTTTAATATCATACTGTAAAGAATTCTTCTCACTTCAGCTAAATCCTTTATTTTATTTTTAACACTCAGAACAAACTACTGTATAGCTATTTAAATTTCATTTTGAAGGGATTATAGAAGGAAAACCCAATTTCTGCACTACTGCTAAACACTCACCGTGTTCTCCATACCCTAACGCAACACTCTAGGTGTGAATGACCATCCTGTGTTATTACCATTACCTGCATGTTGACATATGATGACCGCTGAGCAAGGTGGGCCCTTTCGGAGTTTTGCTGGGCAGCTGCCGCCCTCTCTGCAGCTCGCTCACTCCCTGGCGCCTTCTTGTCAGCCAAAGGGCTTTCTGTGGCACTCAGTTCGGGGTCTGAGAGCAACCTGTCAGTGCTGCTGTGAAACAGAGTTTGGGATTTAACACTCCAGTATGTGTACACATGTACTGAATGTTTCCTATGTGCCACATTTACAAGGCATGTCGACCATCATCCGCTATTTACAGGTATTATCTCAGTTAACCCTCACAGCAATGCTATGAGGTAGGTACTACCATCATTCTCATTTTTCAATGAAAGAAGTACCTTATCCAAGGTCGCACTTCCAATGCAAGTGGTAGAGCTGGAATTTGAACCCAGGTATCCTGACTCTAAGACTACAGCTTGAAACTATTTCATAATACACATTTATACACATTATACATATAGCATATACAGTATATTGCATGTGACATAGGTGGAATAGCTGTACAGACAAAATATCTAATTTTTATACATCAAGAAAATATCAATGACTCATGCATGCAAAGTAAACAGAGACCTAGTCAATGTGAAGGCCTGCAGATGAGGCAATTTAATGTGTGTGAAATATGCACACGATAATGGTAACAAATAAAAGTAGCAGATACATCAAAAATATTCTCCAGAGTGTGCTTAGGCAAATGAACAGAGCATGAAAGTGTTATTTATACATGTAATGGGTAGCAATTACCTGAATTACACCACACGATACGTATAGAATACTTGTAGCCCAAGTTCAAAGTTAGGCTCAAACAAAATAGGGGTACACAGTATCAAAGAGCTGAATTTGTTCATTAATTCATGTTTTACTTATTCAACTATTCAGTTCCTGTGACAGGGGAATTTAAAGAGTTTAGAAGGGACTATGGGAATACATGAGGAAAATGAACTAGCTTGACAAATGCTGAGACAGAAGCTTCACAGAGAACATATGAACTTGGAAACTAAGGGTATCTGCAAGTTCACTGGTGCCCAAAGCTAGGAGAACAGCAACTCAGAAGAGCATAAGGAAAAGAAGCATGCAATTCAGACTTGTGGTGGTTTTTAAGCCACAGTGTGACAAGATTAGATTTGTGTTTCCAAGAAAATTTGCTGGAGCAAAATAAAAGACAGATCAAGCTGATCATAGACTAGAGGCAGGGAGACCATTCTGAAAGCTGCAGCTTAATCCAGATGGAGATGATAAAAAGATTTAGGGCATATTTAAAGGTAAAAGAAATGGGTATGCTTCAAGTGAGTCAATAGAAGAAAGCAAAACCATTTCTCTAACCTAAAGAACATTGAGTATCAGTTCCATGTAAAGAAAAACACAAAAAAAGCAGCATTGGATAAAATGGGAATAGTAATGGTTAATTGATCGAAGAGTTTATAAAGTGACATAGATTTTAGTACGAAAAGGAGGAAATGTGAATATATATGCTAATCTTTGCATAAAGACACTCTGTAAGGGTATGCAATGAATTATGTAAGACAGTAGAGGAAATCAGGTGGATGGGGTAGGACAGACAGAGAAAGAGAAAACTTTTCCTTGTAGAAACTGCCCAAAATAAATGGAAAAAAAGAAAAGAAAAACAGAGTAAGAATGCCACACTCATAACTGGGCTATGGTGGTAAGGGGAGTTATATTTGATACAATTTATGTATTTATACTTACTACGATTTGGAATAAATAAAATTATGACATTCTTAATAATTTGCTAAGTTCATGGTTAATTACCCTGGAAAAAGGGGTGCCATAGTTTCAGAAAGAAACTTAAAGCCAAATGAAGGAGAATTTGCAATTGGAAAATTTATATCAGCAAAAATCACAGAAGAAAAATGGACTTGCTGATTACTGAGGAGCAGAGACAATGCTAAAATTTCAGAACAGTATAGATGGCAAAAGAAGACATAGATATAAATCCAATCAACCAAATAGAGAAGGAAATATGGAGAAGATAGAAAAGGGTGAAAATCATCTGATATTATTCCTTATTAAATTTTTTTAAAAAGAAAAGATAAAATGAAAAAATTCATAGATGAGATCAAACTTGACTTGAACTGAAGAGTCCTAACTATTGACTTTAAAACAAATTTAGCCTGTTGCATACTTTCTTTCAAGGATCAAGGCTTTTAAGATTCCAATACATACTGTAGGTGTGAGTTTTTTGTGCCTTGCAGTAGTTCTACTGTCTGTCTCTTTGCACAGGAAACCTTGGAGGGACCCAGCATCTGTTTCAAGTCACCAGCATTCCCAGAATGGGAAGGACTTCGAGGCATGCCTACTTCAACGAAAGCATCATTACAACCTGCAGAGGAGAAGGGGGACAACGTGAGACATCCAAACAACATCTTACAGTTGGGAATTACCTGCAACAGAAACAAGAATCAGAACCCAATTCTATGGTGACATGATTAGCCTGACACAGAGTGTAACAGCTTTCATCTGTGAATGAAACCTTAAAAAATTCAGGCCGTTGTAAAACTTCAATATGAAGACAAGATCCTCATATTTTTAAAAGATTGTTGGGGGTTAAAAGGTTCTTAAAAAGATATTCTACTTGGGAAAACAATGTACAGTATGTAGCATTTGGTAAACTGATGCCTGCCTGCTACACAATTACCTTCACTTTCATGTAGGAAGTTAAAATGTAATGGGAAAGTGATTCTTTCTGGAGAAAGTGCAAGCTTTTTGAAATTATATTCAAGACATTGTCTTTTCACATAGTTCAGGAAGGATGACTCAAAGTTGATTAGCAAAACCAACTTAGATACACAGCATAGACTATGATCCTCTTGTTATGCAAGTAAAAAGATTGAATTTCAGCAAGAAAAACAGAGTTCCTGACCTTCTGCAGAGCTTGCTTTGGAAGACGCCTGCTCAGACCCAGCTGTCTGGAGGGATGGATCACCATGATTTGCACTCAGCACTTTTTCTCCAAGTGATGAAGTGGATATTGCACCATATTTTATATTTGGAGACTGAAATAATAATAGAAAATAACATACAAATATGGTCATAATTTTACAATTCAAAATTCATTTCAGGTGATGGTTTAGACATGTTATTACCAGTGGCTTATCTCCTACAAACAGCACAGATCACCTGTTCCAGCAGAAGGGCATTACCTGTGCATGTCCATTTAAAGCAGCAGAGATTTTTTTGCCTTCTGTCTGCAGACTGTTGATATCAACAGGAGTCAAGCCCGGAGGCGGAGATGGAGCCGTGTGCCCATAGGCAGGCACTCCAGGCAACAAAATATTGGTTAACGTGGCTTGTGCAGTAGATGGAATCATAAGGTGTGGTATTGCAGAAAAACCTATACAACATTTCACAGGAAAAATTTCAGAATCAACAACTGTCATTTTCAAAAACAATACAAATTGTCAGTGTTGT
Source organism: Perodicticus potto (assembly GCA_963574655.1). Classification (NCBI taxonomy): domain Eukaryota; kingdom Metazoa; phylum Chordata; class Mammalia; order Primates; family Lorisidae; genus Perodicticus; species Perodicticus potto. The sequence continues at coordinate 37,903 of CAUYRH010104797.1, forward strand.
TGCTATAAATTCAGAATTCAGTTTGATTCCTCTCTGCAAATAGCTTTAATGTCACTATAAAAACATGAAACCATGTTAAAATGAAACAACAGGGAATATTAGAAATAACAGAGGAATATTAAATCCAAGCCCCTCATTATACAGATGAGGACACTACCTAGGTCGAGCCTGTGCTCAGACTACCAAGCTGGTTAGCCCTTCTAGAGCCTTGTTGATACTCTTTCTTCACGAGCCTTTGCCACTTCTTCCTGAACATCCTACTCTTTTTCCTATTCTGTTTATCACATTTGAAGATTATATTTCATACTTGTATGAAAAATTGCTTTCTTATGTTTCATTTTAACTAATTCATATATCACCGAATCTCTGTTTGGCTGGAGTATCCTCTGAACCATGGTTTTTCCCTAAGGAAACTGAGCCATTAGTAAATTTTATTCAAAAACTGACAATACCTAAGAATACATGCCTCTGATTTTACGTTAATGATATACTTACCTGTGGCACTAGAAGGATTAGCAAGTGGGGGTGCCCATAATGTGGGGCTGGGTGTGCCAGAACTGGGACTTTGCAAAGGACTGACTGAGCTATTGAGAGCATTCAAGAGTGCATTTGGGGTTGTCGACGTGTTTAAAGATAAAGTGGTGGGTCCCAAAAGACCTGTAATAAATGAATATAAAGTCAATACAAGATTTTAGAATAGAGATGGCACCAATATTGCCACTTGGGATGCACATTGACATAATCTGATATTTTCTAAACATAAAATACGTGTGACAGATTTTCTTTCAAATATTCACATGAAATATTGCATTAGACAGCCTCCACACAGGCAGTAGCTTATCCACAAACAGATGCTCTCAGGAAATGGAAGACAGGTGTCCCCAAATCTGACCAGCAGTCAGGGTCACTGAGTGGCACCAGGTTCTTTGCCCGGATGCTGAAGTGAGACTCATGTTTATTTCTCTGTGGAATTCACTTGTCATCTGTTTCCAACCAAACTTATCAAAACACTCACATTCACCAGCAACTAGGGGGTGTTTCCCTGAGGTAGGATGGATCTATTTAGCCCATTTGCAGATAGGTCGAGCCAATGGCAATAGTTTTTAAAAGTCAAATACATACATGACTTCTTTGGCTACATCTTGATGATAAAGGCTTTTCTCGGAAAAGAAAATACATGTTTTTTTTTTTTTTGTTCTAAGGATTCAAGGCTTGAATTTGAATTTAAGTACTTAAATTTCCCTTTGGGCATTTAAAATATGTTCTAAAATAAAATGTGGATTTATAGCAAGTTGTCAGGAATCCACATAAATCATTAAGTGTTAGAGCACAGCCATGAAAACATTTAAAAAATTCAGTAATTCTTGAGTCTTTACTCAGCTAGTGCAAGATGAACTTGCATCTTGTGAAGTTACCTAATTGGCATTTTCTGGCTCTCAGGCCTTATAATGTTAGTATTATGACTCTGAGCAGGTCCTGGTGGAAGGAACAACTTCGGTAGATTGGAGGCCAAGAAAAGAAATCCTTCTTGGTGGCGCCTGTGGCTCAAAAAAGTAGGATGCCGGCCCCATATGCTGGAGGTATCTAGGCAGGGCTACTTAGAATCTCAATCATATCATACTCATATTAAGATTTTTAAAAGCAAAAATAGCTACTAAAAAAAATTTGTAATTTTTCTGACAGTATTTTTGTTTGTTTGTTTCAAATCAACACCAAACGAGGTAGAACAATTTAAGATTACTGTGTGAACTAAAATAAAGGTGACCAAGAAACATGCAGGGAAGTGGCGAACCCAGCACAGCCACGTACAGACACTCACTTCGGCCTGTGAGCTGGCAGTCCACAGAAGAGACCACAAATATAACCACGACTGTTAAGTGGTTCACTCTACTTTCTTAACTAACGCGCAGAGATGAGGTTATTTATTCATTTTTCCATTCTTTGCCTTGGATGTAAATACAGGTCTGGTTTGCAGGCTAGATTTCCTTTGTGTCTGGGTGAGGCAAACCTCACCACTGGGGTGGGGGCTTGTTTTCACCTCCTCCTCTCCCTAGCCCTCATACAGATTTGTAATTACTTTTTGAAAAGCAAATGGGATAATCTTTATCTCTAGGGACTGATAGCAATATTGCAAATGCAAGAGTGAACAAACACATAAATTATAGTCAGCCTGCTCACTCCGATATCAATGGCATTCTTAATTTAGAAGAACAAACACTGCCACTGAAAATAAAACAGTCAGACTTTGATTATTTATGCCAACATGGGAAGAATCTGGGTAACGAAATACATAACGTCTAACAAAAAAACCTGAAATGGACTGATGTTAAGTTTTGCTGCTTTTCACCTGATCTTAGGGCCTCAAGAAGAAAAAATAAATAGGCTTTAAATGTAGACCCGAATGGTAGAAAGAAAGGGAACCAGATAAGCATTTCCCCAGTGACTGAGAAGCGCTGTAATAAATTTTATACCTAGTCCAGTGAGTCCGAGGCCTGCGGAAGCTAAGATATCCAGGCTGGGACATGCCAGGCCGGCCGGGCATGATGCTGGGGACGGACTGGTTGCTATGGTAACCCCACTGCTTTCAAGTCCGAGGAGACATTTCCTTGCTTCATACATATTTAAGGCATTTCGCTCAACACTTTTCACAATCACAGACTATGAAAACACATAATGGGAGGGAAAAAAAAGTGACATGCGAGTCATCTACAATGGATGGGGGAGGGAGGGAGGGAAGGTAGGTGGAAAATGAATATGCTAATAGGAATTCCACTCAGGGCATATATCAATGCTGCCTTCAAAATCAACCGCAAATTCCAACCACTTATTTATTAAGTTTACTCCTGATAAATCTCTAAAACGTTGGTTACCCTTCACTGGGCATGTCCTGTGGTCCGGGTGCTGTGACAGAAGCTGCCCAGGTTCCAATTTTCGGCAAACCCGTAAGGGGCGGGAATCACTGATACTCAGTAAAGTTAAGGGATTTAGCCAAGGTCACTAATGGCACAGCACAGCACAGCTGTGGAGGGGCAGTGAGAGGGTGGGAATGTGGGGCCGCCTCTATGGTCCACGCCCCTTTACAGCCTCCTGTCTTGACAGTAAGGCTCCCCGGCCTTTATTTCATTGTTATGAACCAAATTAAACTTGTCACCATAGATAGGCTTCATAATAACGGACACTTAGATCTGACATTTGTAGTTTACTAGTTAACTAACAGACCTTGAAGCACCCCTATTCCTCACTGATGACGTATCAATGGCAAAGCTTATGGTAAAAAAAGGATTTCCAAGTAATAAATAACTTTCCTCCCCTTGATGAACTCATTTTGAAAACTGGAAATGTGAACCCAAGAGGAAAAGCCTCCAATGGAAAATAAAGAAAATTTGTGGCTGAGAAAGCAGTTAAATCTTTAGTTAGAATCGGGGCCAGCTAGGCCTAAGTAAATGGTCCTGGGTTGCGACAAGGCTCCAGAGTTCTCATTTATAATCTATTTTTCTCTGAGCCCTGTTAATTTCTTTGTGAACTCCTGGGATTCTCCTTGTGCCTATCCGTCATCATAGGTCCAAGTCCCCAAATACCTCTTCTGTCCTTATCTTTTAATCCTGGGATCTATAGTGACTCTCGTCACCTCAAATTAGTCAGGCATGAAGCTTCACAATACATAACATTAATGTCCTTTTCTCTAACTTTAAACTCATTATATCAAGTTCATTTAGAATCAATGCTATCTTTTCCCTTAAAGTTTCCTTTTGGAGAGGCGTAATTGTTTTTCTTCAGCTGGACAGTAAACATATTATTTACACATGTACATCATTACATATAATACATATTATACATATTCCATTCTACATTTATGGCTTAGAAATTAAAACATGAAAGGCATGACTGGTGTTTTACCTACTAGCATAAGTTAGGGAACTCCACTGGGTTCACAAATTATTTTTTATGTTTTTCTTCTAAAGTTTCCATAAATTTAATACAGTTACATTTTACAAATCCTTTTATTTTGAAGAGTTTTTTAAACATAAAAATCCAAGATTAATATAACGATTATGTACCTAACATCCAGAATTGGGTTTTGTTTCTGATTTCTGTTAAAGAAATCAAACATTCTCTTACTTACTTTCCTAGTTCCATTTTCCTCCCCACTGCCCCAAAGGCAACTCCTCATGAGTTTGGTGGAAGTCCAGCCAGACAATGGTTTGCACTTCAAAAACATGCTATACCTAAATGCTGCCATTTGGGACATGCGATCATTCAATTATTCAACACCATTCTTGTGTTGACTCCTGGTGCAAAGTTGTCTTCAGAGAGTGTAACTGAACACAGAACTGCTGCAGGTGGGTCTCAGTATTTCCATAGGGATCAGACGGTCCCAATTTCTCTTTAAAGTGGTTGTACCAATTTGCATAACAATATTAATGTACGAACATTCCCCTTTCCTCATTCTCACCAGCACTTAAGCAGATTTATTGCACTACATTTTTGCCATCTATATAATTAATATAATTTTGCAACATCTTAAAGGAAAAGTTCCAGGAATGCTGAACTGGGAACAGTTCAAATTTTATTTATTAAAAAGAATTGGCACCTATTCCTTAAATATTCAAGGCTAGCCTACTGGAATATGGTTAAATACTTTAATTTTTTATAATTGCATTAGATATGTACTTACACATACATACACATAGCACGTAAGTAGCCTTATCAACTCTCTGGTAACTTAGTAAAGCTTCAAGTTACCAGATTGCGAATTAAGGAAAAATTTTTTTTTCATGTATTTATAGAAAAATAATGTTACTAAAAACAGACTCCAAAACCCAGCACATAAAGAAAACGATGATCAATAATAAATACTGTCAAAATTTCATACTTACATAACTAAATATATAATGATATGGGTATCATACAGGTTGAGTGTCCTTTATCTAAAATGCTTGAGACCAGGAATGTTTTAAATTTATGACATTTTCAGATTTTGGAATATTTGCACTGGGTTGAGCATCCTTCCTCTGAAAATCTGAAATGCTCCAAAGAGCATTTTCTTTGAGCAACGTGTTGGTGCTCAGAAAGTTTCAGATTCTGGAGCATTTCAGACCTTCTGGTTAGGGGCACTGCGTAGATACCAGTTTCGTGTATAGGCAAATACACGCTTGCATGTAAAATAACAGTATATAGAATACGACGCACGATTCTCCGGGTCCAGACTCCGAACCAACCTTGCTCGGCTGTTTTGGCTTTGGTTTAATACTGATGAAGACATCAAGTTGTTCCATTAACTGAGCAATAAATTGTGGATCTACTTCAATTTCTTCCTTCATATCAAACATCAACACAAGAGGAAGACAACCCTGGAAAATGTCACAACAGAATGATTTGGAGGGTAAAAAGTTAATCGTTTGAACACCTGCTAATTTAACATGGCTGCAAGTAATGCAGTGCTTTATAGATACAAAGAGTAAGCCAAAGTATGACAGCTAAATTATATGCCCTTTACATGGTTTGGAAGGTGGTGTGGGAATAATGTTGAAGGGGAGAAAATAATTTTTTAACTGACAAAATTATTATTTCTTATGTTTCTGGTTTGGGTCCTGAATTGTTTTTTCACTCTGTACCTTGGGAAATTCCTTTATTCTCTGACTTCAGTTATGTTAGTGATGCCAGAAACTAGATTCTCAACCATGCTAAGGATACTCATCTTGTACTTTTGCTCAGTGACTTACAGTGGTGACTTCATTCTGTATCCAGAATGAAAACTAAACATGTATCAGCATTTTAAAAAAGCTCCCCATTTCACACTAATCAGATTTGTTTTCCAGAAAGGTCATCAAGCCACACGCAATAAAGATGGTCCCAGTCCATGAACCCTTGTATCACTCAGTACTGTTCCATTGTGGCTTAACCTTAAACATGAGTTTTGAAAGGGATAAATATTCAAACCACAGCAGGAGACTATCCCTCTTAACAAGTTCGCACACTTCTGTAATTCCCAGTGACAAAAGTCACCCCAGGTCTAACCATAGACTAACACTATGTCCCTTTTGGAGATGTATACAACGAAATGACTATGTTGTAGTAGTCACTGTCTAAATTCTTCCTGGCAAGAAGAAGGAAAGGAAGAGAGAGGGAGAAAGATCTCTTTCTTAAGTTTTGAAAGATAATAATTGTCCTTTAAAACTGAAAATGAGAACCCCTATCATTTAAGAAACATGGGTATTTCTTAATCATATTTCATACAATTATTGTTAGGTACAGTAATTTCTGCTCCATAGAGAAGAAAGCTCATTAAAAATAACTCCCCTTAGATTTCCATGTGGACACATAACCTCAGAAGTAGACAAGGCAGGCAAGTATATTATATCCCATGCATGGAGAAAAAAACAATAAGTTTGTCATATCAAATATTATATGGCTACTAAATGGAATAGCTGACACTAACAGGACTTCCTTTTCTAGTTTGCCTTCTCCATTTTTATGATGCTTCTGGAGACTTCACAGGGCTGAAGATAAAAATTTCAATGTCTATTCACCTTCAGTTTTTTTAGCATGCTCTCTTTCTTGTTGCCTCATGACTGCTAATGGATCTGTCTCCTTCCTCTGATTCTCATGGGAATGCGATCGGCAAATTGTCAAATTCTCGTGCAGCAGGATAATTCTCTGAAATAGTAATCAGCATATTATTGTTTCTAATTCTGTTTCTTTCCGAAACCGTTACCTAGAAGTCCAGATCTTTTTTTTTTTTTCTTTCAACCTGGGCTTACCGCTTTGGAAAAGAGACAATGCAGAGAATACAAGAGTCAGATTTTGACTTTTATTTCTAAAATATACTCTAGGAACCCAAAGCAGAGCCAAGGCTTTCATTGTGAGAGCCAAGGTTTTTTATGACAGATAAAAGGTTTTCTGAGTCAACTCAGATGGAATAGGAACACAAATATTATACCATAAATAGTGGTGTTAAGAAGAAAGCAAAATTTCCTTCGAAAAGTTACATAAATTCAGTCTTCTGGAGGGAAAAGAAGTGAAAGATTTCACAGTCACAGTGTATGTCTCAGAGACAAGACTATGTGCTCCCTTCCTACCCTGGTGTACAGCTGGCCCACCACTAGAGAAGGTGACATAAACTGTAGTTAGACTTCAGATGGGGGTATCCAGCAGGCCGGGGGTGCAAGCATGTCAGATGTGCCTGCCCCTCAGTGCAGTGACACTGAGAGAAAGTTGAAATAGGAGAGGAAGTTGAAATAACAGCTAAGTGGAAAAGGAATGTGAAAGAGCATTCAAACACATCCTGCATCCTTGAGGGATGTTTTGGGTTAGAAGAGACCCTGCAAGAGGCAGCCGCACAGGTGCACAAACCCAAGGCCCTGAAGGACTATGGATACCAGCAGGAGAGACAGAGGTCAGTGGGTGTGTGAACAAGGTATGAACACCATGGGGACAACTAAATGCAAGGACAGCTATGACAGCCCCTTGTCTGAATATGCATAACAATCCCCACCACCACCAAAAAAATCAAAACCATTTAGACACCACTCTGAGATAACGAAGAGTGAGAGAAAGAACATGTGTTGACTGGGTTGAAAATTTCAGCCTTCCCAGAAGTGACCAGATAAGTTCCTGTTTAATTCCAGAAAAATAGAGAACATCAAAATGTTGCTTGTTTGTTTCTCTGCCAGTGAAATTTGGGGATGACAACACACACACACACAGGTTGATGGGCTGGGAAATGTACGGACTACTGTGGGACAGGGAGCCAGCAATGGGGACGTCAGATCCTTTTCAGAAGCTGGGCCTGTCTTCAAAGGACTTTGGCTTGCTGACCCCTGGCTGGACTGCTTCCTCCTCTCAGAACACACCAGACAGACAAGTAAACACAGATCACCCATGGACCACAAGGTTTCTTCTTCTTCCAAGTACTCTGGAGCTGTAGGCCTCTCCCTCACCGCGACTTTTTATCTAGGTCCTCCTGACTGATGCTCAGGCCCCACAGAAGCTTCTTCACTCCTCCGTTGGCTAAGCAAAAATGCAAAAAGTAATGATCAAACCATAGGCAATTTCCAGTATTAGTGAAGACCTTCTCCTTCAGCTTTTCTCAGATTCATGGTCCACTGTTCATGAACGCCTGATGTCACTCATTCCCTTGAACTCAACCTTTCTCTTGATGGTTTCATCTTTAGACACTGATGTTCCTGAGTCAGGGCCCCGGTAAGTCACCAGCTCTTGTACTTGGAGAAGTTACCATACTCTTGGGCTCTGTGACATGGATGACCTTGAGAAGCAGAAAATGGAAAGATAAAAAAGGGGAGTGAGGGTCCAGAAGGAGGAAATGAGGAGAAATTTGCCCATCGTATTTCCTGAACATGGGCCTGTGTATGCAGTGAACAGCTTTTGGATGCTGCTGAAAGACATAGCCATAAAAAGGAAAGAAATTTTGTTATTTGCAACAACATGGATGGAACTGGGGTTCATTGTGTTGAGTGAAATAAACCAGGCACAGAAAGACAAATATCACATGTTCTTACTCCTATGTGGGAGCTAAAAAAAGTTGTCCTTGTGGTGTTAGAGACCAGAATGATAGTTACTAGAGGCTGGGAAGGGTGTGTAGGTGGGGTTGGAGGGTTGAAGAGAAATTGGTTAATAGCTACAAACATACATTTAAACAGAAGGAATACGTTCTAATGTTCGATAGCAGAGCAGGGTAGCATACATTTCAAAATACTTAGAAGTGAGGACTTGAAATGTTCCCAACACATAGAAGTGACAATTACTCGAGGTGATGGGTACCTTAAATAATCCAACTTACAGGTCATTACACATTCTAGGCATGTAACAAAAGATCACATGTGCCCCCTAAACATGTAAGATAATATGTATAAATTAAAAGTAAAGATAAAAGATTTTATACTTGTTTTATGATAAGGAAAAAAAAAAAAGGCAGGTTGAAGATACCTGATAAAGAACAGAAAGAAATAGATGTTGGAATAAATGCTTTCTGATACATTTGAATTCCATAGTTCCAAGTCAGCCAAACTATACATCCATCATTATAGAATGATAGGCCAGAAATCTCCATATGCTAGATCATATGGTAGTTCTATTTTTAATTTTTGAGAAACTTCTGTACTGTTTTCCATAATGGCTGTAAAAATTTGCATTCCTACCAAAAATGGCAAGGGATCCCTTTCTCCACATTCTCAGCAGCACTTGCTTAAAAAAAAAAAATAGCCATCCTAACAGGTGGGAGACGATATCTCATTGTGGTTTTCACTTGCACTTCCCTAATGATTAGTGTTAGAAAGCACTTTCTCATACACTTATTGGACATTTATATGTCTTCCTTGAAGAAATGTCTATTCAGGTTGTTTGCCTATATCATAAAAGAATTATTTGATTTTCTGCTATTTAGTTACATAAGTTTCTTGTATATTTTGGATATTGATGCTTATCAAGTGTATGATTTACAAATATTTTCTCCCATTCCACAGGTTGTTTTTTCAGTTTGTCAACCATTTACTTTGCTGTGCAGAAACTGCTTAATTTGATGTAATCCCACTTATTTACTTTTTTCTTTTATAGCCTGTACCTTTGATGCCATGTCCAAAACATTATTGCCAGGAACAGTATCAAGAAAATTTTCCCCATATTTTCTTCTGTTAAGTTTTATAGCTTCATGTTTTATGTTTAAGTCTTTAATGCATTTGAGATTTATTTTTCTGTATGATATAAGAAAAGGTTCCAATTTTATTGTTTTGCCTGTGGATATCCAATTTTCTTTACACTATTTATTAAAGAAATTATTTTTCCCCATTGTGCATTCTTCATGCCCTTGTCAAAAATAAGCTGACCATGTATGTGTGGATTCATTTCTGAACTCTATATTCTATTCCATTGGTTCATGTGTCTGTTTTTATGCCAGTACCATACTGGTTTGATTACTATAGCTTGGTAATATAATTTGAAATCAGGAAATGTAATGCCTCCAGTTTTATTCTTCTTACCTAAGATTTCTTTGGCAATCTGGGGTCTTTTTGCATTCCACATAAATTTGTGAATGGTTTATCTCTATGTCTGTGGAAAATGCCATTGGAATTTGTGATTGCATTGAATCTGAATATATCTTTTAGTATTATAGGCATTTTAACTATATTAATTCTTCCAATCCATAAATATGGGATACATATTTGCTTATTTGTCCCTAATTTCTTTCATCAATAATTTACAGTTTCAGTATATAGATACTTCACCTCCTTGGCTAAATTTATACCTAAATATTTCATTCTTTTTGCTGCTGCTGTAAATAGTATTATTTTCTTAATTCTCTTTTTGGATATTTTGTTGTTAGCATATATAAATGCAACTGGATTTGCATGTTGACTTTCTATCCTGAATCTTTACTGAATCTGTTCATTAATTCTAACAAGTTTTTGGTGACTTTCTTAGCAGTTGGCTATTTAGCTGAAATTTAAACTCTTCTGAAAATAAGAAAATGATACACTCAGACGGATATAGTCCAGAAGCTAACAAACATCTTCTGTAACTATCTTATCTCATTCTTTCTGGATCACAGCCCAATCAAGAAGGCAAAATATTCTAGTTTGAAAATCCAGAAATTTGATTTTGATTTTTACCTAGGTCAGAGAAAGTGAGAATAGAAAGAGTAAAGTGGACCTCTGAAAAATCTCTAGGAGTAAAATCAGATGTGATGGTGGAAATGGGCTGCAACTCTCAAGCCTGCCCCAGGGGCTGGGAGTAGTTGATGGAGAAAATGCAACCTTCTTCATGATAACATCCTGAGAGACCATTTCAGTTCTCCTTTCACACCTGGCATATATTTATATGGTACCAGAGAAGGGATTTTTATTTTAAATTATGCTTGTGGATTTGCACCTTTATCCTATCAAAATCAAACTAAATGTTATTCCACAACACTCTATAAACTTAATGATACAATGTGACTAGAACTTTTTCCTGAAATATGACATTCTTTGGGGACCTGAAAGTATTAAAGGGACTGGATGCCAGGGCCAAATCATACCCCTGGAGCCACATAGAAGTTCCACAAGTACTTATTGGCCAGTGACATATATAATCCTTGGTTTCTGTGAATTCAATCAAACGGTTTATATGCAAAGTCCCTGAAAAACTAGAGGTGCCATGGCATGAGAATGAAAGCCATCCACATCTGGGCAGAGTGATCCAAATCCACACTCAACTTCAGGTAACTGATGACCTGGTCAAAGCAGAGAGAAAAAGTAAAACTTTTGAATTAGAAAAGAAATTAAACTTCCAACACTATAATTTCATAATGTAACAAACTTTATGATATTCAAAAATCTATTTCATGTTGAATTCAATGAATTTTCTAAGTCACCATTAATCAACAGCTATGTTTAAAATGTTTTGCATTTTCTTGACTCAGCATAAGAGATTTGGAAAAGCAACTTAATACAGAATTTTCAAAATTACAAAGATTTTTAACTTCATTTATCAGATTTCATTTGCATTTGATCTGATTACTATACAATTGACTATTTGAAGCATAATACTCTACACAAAAATGTACAAATGTTGGACGATGAAGGCTCTGAACTCATCCTGGTAAAAGTACTACAAACTTCATCACTGAAAATCACTACAGTCACCTTTGAAATATTCCCCTTGGCCATCTGGTGATCATAGTGATATTCAGCAATGATGTATATAGCACTTTTTCTAGGGAGAGCTTGCAAACTTAATTGTCAGATCTTGTATGATGATAACAGCTCTGATGGCTATTCCGGAAAAAAAGTTCCAAAATTTATTTGAAGGGTAGACTAAGTGCTGGCATCTGTGCATAGATTCCCAAGGGGATTACTTCAAAGGTGATCCAAAAAAAAAAAAAAAAAGGTGAGCCTAGGGCTATTCAACCATGAAGTACATAGCACTTTTTCTGGGATGAATTCACAAATTATTCTCTAACCTCATAAATATTCATGTATTTCCATGTGTATATGTATGTATAATAGGATATTTTGGAAAAGTTATTGAATTAGTTGTCTAAAGACCAAACTGGCTCTTCCACTTATCATGGCATTCTAAGTAGTCTTTGAGGTCTTAGGTAAATTATCTAACTTCACAGAACCTGTTTATTCATTTATGAAATGAGCATAACCTCCTCTCTTAGGATTATTATGTGTAGTAAATGAGATAAAAATATGAGAATAATTCATTTTTAAACATTCCTTTGTTTTATATATTGGTGACATAAAGGCATATATCCTATTTTTCTGTTTTTGTGACTTTTTCTCAAGGGTCTGAGTCCTTCAGAGCTGGGATGAATTGTATGTGATTCAGTCACTCAAATTTTTTTTTTTTTTATTGTTGGGGATTCATTGAGGGTATAAGAAACCATGTTACACTGATTGCATTTGTTGGGTAAAGACCCTCTTACAATCGTGTTTTGCCCCCAAAAGGTGTGGCACACACCAAGACCCAACCCCCCTTGCTCCTTCCCTCTCTCTGCTCTTACTTTCCAAAACCCTCCCTCATTCTTTCTCTCTCTGCTCTCCCCTTCCCTCACTCCCACCGTGTCATTAATAGTCATTAATTGTACTCATATCAAAATAGAGTACAAGGGATTAATGCTTCTCCATTCTTGTGATGCTTTACTAAGAATAATGTGTTCCACTTCCATCCAGGTTAATACAAAGGCTGTAAAGTCTCCATTTTTTTAATGGCTGAATAGTATTCCATAGTGTACATATACCACAGTTTGTTAATCCA
>CAUYRH010104799.1:0-14382 GCA_963574655.1 Perodicticus potto
CCTGGTGTCCCGGCTCCTTGGGTGGGGGAGGCAAGCGACTCACTTGAGCCCAGGAATTGGGGGTTGCTGTGAGCTATGATGCCATGGCAACTTTATCCAGGGTGACAGCTTGTGGCTCTGTCTCAAAAAAAAAAAAAAAAAAAAAATTGTCTTTTGACTAGGCAATACATTCACATGGTTCAGACTTCAAAAGATTCAAAGACTGTATTGTGAAAAGCTTCTCTCCTACCCCTGTTCCCCAGCACACAGTTATTCTTCCCAGAAGGAGCCAGTGCTAGAGATTTCTAATGTACCCTTCTAGAGATAATTTGTACACTTACAAGCAGATACTTACATATATTCCTTTGTTTCTCTTTTTATGTAATTGGTAGGGTATTATACTCAAGGTTCTGTGGTTTGCTTTTTTTTTCAAGTAATGCATCTTGGAGAATGTTCCCATTTACAGCTTATAAATGGTTTCCTCATTCTCCTTTATGCCTGTGTGGTAGGAATTCATTCTTAAATTGTACAGCTGTTATACTGCTATATGCACTAAGTGCACACAGAACAAAATCCATTCTGTGTTTGCTTACTCTTTTGCCCTTGAGTATTTTTTCCCTCTTTCTTCTAATTTTATTTATTTACTTTTTTTTTTTTTTTTTTGAGACAGTCTCATTATGTTGCCCTCGGTAGAGTGCTGTGGCGTCATAGCTCACAGCAACCTCAAACTTTTGAGCTTAAGCGATTCTCCTGCTTTAGCCTACCAAGTAGCTGGGACTACAGGCGCCCACCACAACACCTGGCTATTTTTTGGTTGCAGTTGTTGTTGTTTAGCAGGCCCAGGCTGGGCTCGAACCCGCCAGCCTCGGAATATGTGGCTGGACCTGTAACTCAGTGAGTAGGGTGCTGAGCCTCTTTCTTCTAATTTTAAAGAAGATAAGTATATATATTTTTTTCTTTTGAATAAGTTTACTACTTTAAAATCTAATAAGATTAGATTTTTAGCACTTTTTGTAGGAATCCAGACAGTATGAATATTAGAATATTATATAATTTCAGTTATTTTGAGGAGAAATAAAGTTGTTAAGATTTCTGAAAAAGATTTGGAAAATATTGATAATTTTTTTTTTAAGTGTATGTTTGTTTTGTTAGCTTTCTTGTTGAGTTCATTCATGTTTAAAATCCTCCTCTCCACTACCCTGTGATTCATTGCTCTTTGAGAACATATTGAGGTGTGGCACAGTTGTAGCATTCGATATGCCCTGTTGATAAGCAGAAGGGATTTTTGTTTTCAGTTTCTTATTAACTAGAACATTTCCTAGAAATATTGCCTACCTTCCCTAGATATGGAATTAACTGAGGTTAAACAGCTTATATAACATACTATAATCATTTTTAGATCTGTATGAATTATATCCAAATGGTTATCAATGTCCTTTGAAATTCTGATTATTCAGGGGACTTTTTTAAAAACCTGTGTACCCAGGGTGGTGCCTGTGGCTCAAAGGAGTAGGGCGCTGGCCCCATATGCCGGAGGTGGTGAGTTCAAACCCAGCCCTGGCCAAAAATCTGCAACAAACAAACAAACAAACAAAAAACATGTAGCCTGTGAGGGGCGAAACAAGGATTCTAACTCCAGAAGGAGCTGCCTAGAAGCATCCTGTTAAAAGGACGTAATTCACTCATTTTTATTTTATCCATAAGATTCTGAGTGGGTTAGAGTGGAGGGGGTGGTATTATCAAAGGCGTATGTGGACATATTTTTATTTCTCTTGGGAATAGAATTGTTGGCTCAAATGGTAACTTTAACTTTTTGAGGAACTGCCACAATGTTTTCCAAAGTGGTTATACCATTTTACATTCCTATCTGCAATGTAGGAGGGGTTAATTTTCTCTACATCCTGGCCAACATTTGTTATTGTCAGGCTTTCTGAAGTTACAGCCATCTTCAGAAAGCCTGATTGTGAAATAGGATTTCATGTGGTTTTCATTTATGTTTTTTGGACAGATAATGATACTGAGCCTACAAATGGCCACTTCTGTGAAGGAATGTCTATTCAAATCCTGTCCACATTATTTTTTTTTTTTGCCTTTCCACATTTTTAAATTGGGGTTTCATCTTTTTATTGTTGAATTTTATGGGCATTATCTTATTATATTTTGCCATAATCTTTGAATTTTTTTTATGCCTGATTCTTTTTTTCTCCTTTCTGTATGAGAGTAGAGGGGAGGATAATAGTAATAGCATTGATTTTTCTTGCTGATATTTTCTTTCTCTGCAAATTTTCTTTTGTTCTCAAGATTTGATGCGGTTTGATGATAAAGGAAACAAGACCAATATACCAGATAAGGAGCGGCAAATTGAGGCTCTCCAATTGCTCTTCCTCATTCTACCTCCTCCCAATCGTAACTTGCTGAAGTTATTGCTTGATCTCCTGTACCAGACAGCAAAGAAACAAGACAAGAATAAGATGTCGGCTTATAACCTTGCCCTTATGTTTGCACCTCATGTCCTGTGGCCAAAAAATGTGAGTGATGAGGGGAAAAGTAAAGATTGCTTGGTTTTCTTGGACTGGGCCCCATCCTGTGGCTATATTTTTGTGAGGTTATCAAGGGTCCAAGGTCTAGTCTTCAGCTTTATGAGATTAGGAACTTACTTTTTTCATTTAAAAGTTATCAAACCTGAGGGGGCCAATTCTGTTTAACCTCATTTATCAATCAATCTCTGATAAACCTTCATGGCCCCATATTAGTGGAAACTCTTAGTGAGAAGTTACAGTCAATAAATAAACTAGAATACCCATTTTGACTAGTCAGTATGAAATCTTAACAGGAAAGTCTTGGGAAATCAAATTAATTGCTGAAGATTGGTATAAATTTAGAATAGAGGTGTATATTACGAGATAATGTCACCAAGCTTATAGATGAGATGGCATATATAGCAATCTTGTCCTAATTTTTCTATTTCCTATAGAATAACTTTCTTGGATAAAGCTGAATGTGCTTCTTGTTAGGAAACTATGGCCTCCTCCTCAGTGACGTACATGAGAAATAAATCTGAAGTCCTTTATTAGTTTTTTTAATTTATTTTTTTCTTTGAGACAGAGTGTTACTTTGTTGCCCTCCGTAGAGCATCACAGCTCACAGCAACCTCAAACTCTTGGGCTTAAGCAGTTCTCTTGCCTCAGTCTCCCACGTAGCTGGGACTACAGGTCCTTGCCACAACGCCCGGCTATTTTTTGTTGCAGTTGTCATTGTTGTTTAGCTGGCCCAGGCTGGGTTTGAACCTGCCAGCCTTGGTGTATGTGGCTGAACTCTTTTTTTTTGGGGACAGAGCCTTAAGCTGTCACCCTGGGTAGAGTGCTGTGGCATCACAGCTCACAGCAACCTCCAATTTCTGGGGCTCAAGCGAGTCTCTTGCCTCTGCTTCCCAAGTAGCTGGGACTACAGGCGCCCGCCACAACGCCGGGCCATTTTTTGGTTGCAGCTGTCATTGTTGTTTGGCGGGCCCGGGATTCGAACCCGCCAGCTCAGGTGTATGTGGCTGGCGCCTTAGCCTGTTGAGCCACAGGCGCCGAGCTGGCTGAACTCTTGAGCTCAGGCAATCCACCCGCCTCAGCCTCCCAATGTGCTAGGATTTTTTTTTTTTTTTTAGACAGAGCCTCAAGCTATTACCCTGGTGAGTACTCTGGTGGCACAGCTCACAGCAACCTCCAACTCCTGGGCTTAAATGATTCTCTTGCCTTGGCCTCCTGAGTAGCTGGGCTGTAGGCGCCTGCAACAATGCCTGGCTATATTTTTGGTTGTAGTTGAATTGTTTCGCAAGCCCAGGCCGGATTTGAACCCACCAGCTCTGGTGTATGTGGCTGGTACCTTAGCTGCTTGAGCTATAGGCGCCACCCCAAAGTGCTCGGATTATAGGTATGAGCCACTGCACCTGCCCTTAAAGTCTTTTAAATAAATTTTTGACCTGGAGGCATATAACTCATATTTTCACCCTTCATAATGTAGATTTTATTGTTATATGATAGAATCGAGAGCCAGGGTACTTGAGTTAGAAGCTATAAACCAGCTATGTTACCTCTGTCTTTTACCTTTTTATGTTTAGGCTCCTTCTTTGCAAACGGGGCTTAATATAGAAAGTCTTCACTTGATGTCATTGACAGCCTTGGAGACTGCAACTTTTTTTTTGTTTGTTTTTAGGGACAGAGTCTCACTTTGTTGCCCTCCATAGAGTGCTGTGGCATCACAGCTCACAGCAACCTCCAGCTCTTGGGCTTAGGCGATTCTCTTGCCTCAGCCTCCTGCGAAGCTGGGACCACAGGCGCCTGCCACAACATCGGGTTATTTTTTGTTGTTGTTGTTGTTGCAGTTTGGCCGGGGTGGGTTTGAACCCGCCACCCTCGGTATGTGGGGCCAGCGCCCTACTCACTGAGCCACAGGTGCTGCCGGAAACTGCAACTTTTAAAAATTTATTTTATTTTGAGGGACAGCGTCTCACTCTGTTGCCAAGGCTAGAATGCAGTGGCATTAGCCTAGCTCACAGCAACCTCAAACTCCTGAGTTCAAGCAGTCCTCCTGCCTCAGACTCCCAAGTCAATGAGACTATAGGTGCCCACCACAATGCTTGGCTTATTTTTCTATTTTTAGTAGCAACAGAATCTCACTCTTGCTCAGGCTGGTTTACCAGAGTGCTAGGATTACAGGTGTGAGCCACCATACCCAGATGGCAACTGCAACTTTAAGTACAAACAAACCTATTATGAAACATTTTTTTCTTCATCAATGTTATAGCAAAATGACATTGAACAAAATGATGTTACTTAAGGAGCTGCTTTATGTCATTTTGCTCAATGTCATGGTTTCCAAGAACTTATCAGTGATGTTCTGAGAACTTAGTATAGTAGTCTTATTAGTAACCCCTCAAGGTTGTTGGGAAGATAATAGAAATTGACAGGTTATAGTGACTTATTAAAGATTCTTTTTTTTTTTTTTTTTGTAGAGACAGGAGTCTCACTTTATTGCTCTCAGTAGAGTGCCATGGCGTCACAGAGCTCACAGCAACCTCCAACTCCTGGGCTTAGGCGATTCTCTTGCCTCAGCCTCCCGAGTAGCTGGGACTACAGGTGCCCGCCACAACGCCTGGCTATTTTTCTGCTTTGCAGTTCAGCCGAGGCCGGGTTTGAACCCGCCACCTTTGGCATATGGCGCTGGTGCCCTACTCGATGAGCCACAGGTGCCGCCCTTATTAAAGATTCTTGAGATTAGAAGAAATAAGAAATACAAAAAAGGGAGCTTGTGTGTAACATTTTACCTAACAAAATAACCAGTGCAAAAATAATTGAAAATTCTGAGCCAGGAAGAGTTTCTGAGATTATGTAGGGGAGCAGAGGAACCCTTTTTCCATATTAAGGAAATTAAGCCTCAGAATGAAGGAATTTTAGAACCAGCTAAGACAGTGGAAAAGGAGTGAATAAGCTGTGGTTATAAAAAGAAGTATCTAAGAGGTCCTGGTAAAAGCAGATAAAGTGTAACAAAGTACTTATACTTTGTGGAGGATAAGAGCTTTGGGATAGTAGAGATGCTGAAGTACTTAAAAAAAACAGGAGAAATGAAAGAAGAGAATCAATGATAATTTGACTGTTTTTAAGAAACAGATGTTACCTTTGGTACATATCAGTTAGTAGTGGCAGTTCTCTTTTGTTTTTGGAGAAACTCCACTTCCTCTGAAGATAACGGTGTCCTTGACTGCTGGTACAGATTGTTCTTTCTGCCCATTTTGAATCTTAGAGTAGATTTTCTTCAGCAACTTTGTTTATGTATCTAATTCTCAAGCAGAATTAGGAAATGAAGATTGGTTCTCAAGGATTTCCTGGTCACTTCAGGAATACATGCTTTTTCTAGATCATGTCATGTCCTATTGAGCCAAAAAGCTTTCCATAATGAAACATTGTTTTAGAGATAGTTTTGTTAGGGATAGAAACTCTTACATTTGAAAGAAAGAGCTTATTGGTAAGTACTGCTTCCTAGCTCTTAATGCCTTTTGTCTGGTTTCTTTTCCTCTGAATAGGTCGCTGCAAATGACCTTCAGGACAATATTACAAAATTAAACAATGGGATGGCTTTTATGATTAAACACTCCCAGAAACTTTTTAAGGTAGGTAATGGATGGCATTTGGTTGGTAACAGGACAAAGAAAACGGACCATGGTGAGATCCTTAGCAGGGCTATAAAGATGACTGTGTAAGAAAGGTCCTGATGGGAACTGTAAACCAGACTGGATGGTAGCAAAACCCAGGGTGGAGAGGAATAGGAACAGGAATAAATAGGTCTACTGGGTAATTGGCTCTACCCTCTGAGTCATTCTTCCTTTTTTATGAAAGGCCACACCTTTTGTCAGCTGAGTGGTTTTATCCAGCTTGCTCCCTGCCAGTAGAATTTTAAGGGTCTAATGGCCTCTCTTCATTTTGTACTCTTTGTCTAGTTCACTTCAAACCTGGTATTTCTGTCAAATTTATTTATTTATTTACTGCGATAGAGTCTCACTTTGTCACCCTCACTTGAATGCCGTGGCTTCATAGCTCACAGCAACCTCAAATTCTTGGGCTCAAGCGATTCTCTTGCCTCAGCCTCCCAAGTAGCTGGGACTACAGGTGCTCACCACAATGCCCAGCTGAGGGAGGGACTATTTTTAAAGTGACTTTAACACACAATTATTATCTTACAGTTCTGTAGGTCAGGAGCCTGACACGAGTCTCATTGAGCTAAAGTCAGGGATTAGCAGGGCTGTGTTCCTTTCTGATGTAAAAGACAATCTGTTTACTTGCCTTTTCCAGCTTCTGGAGGGAGCCAACATTTCTCGGTTTGTGGACTCTTTGTTTTTTGAGACAGAGTCTTACTGTGTCACCCTCGGTAGAGTGCTGTGGTGTCACAGATCACAGCAACCTCAAGCTCCTGGGCTTAAGCGATTCTCTTGCCTCAGCCTCCCAAGTAGCTGGGACTATAGGTGCCCACCACAATTCCTGGCTATTTTTTGTTGCAGTTGTCATTGTTGTTTAGCTGGCCCAGGCCAGTTCGAACCTGCCAGCCTTGGTGTACATAGCTGGCACCGTAACCACTGTGCTATGGGTGACAAGCCCAGATTCAGTATTATAGAGCTTTGTCTTGGCTTCTTTTATTTTTTATCTCTTTTTCTTATACTTCAAATTTCAGATTTTAATGTCATTTATATGTATTATTTGTTTTACTCTACAATATGCCTAAATTAGTTTATTAAAATAATACAACTGTTACTGCTGAGAGAAACCTAAATAAACCTAATAAGATTTCCTTATGGTTCCTTTCCCCTTGAATATATCCACTAAGGATGTATACTTAGAATACAGTTTTCAAAAGGTATGTAAATAATGCCTCTCTCTGTGCTTATGTTATCAATTTGATATATAGATATGTTTATTTTTTTCCTTTTTTGTTACGTTTAGAATATGCCTTATTTTCCTTTTGTTTTTTATTATTTATTATCTTTAGAGATAGGCTCTCACTTTGTTGCTAAGGCTATGTGGCCATAGCTGACTGTAACCTTGAGCTCCTGATCTTAAGCAGTCTTCCTTCCTTGGCCCCTGCAGTGCTAGGATTGTATCTATTAATAATCCTGTTAGAATCTATGATTACATTGGGCATTATAAAATAGTAAAATAGTGATTTTCTAATTCTGTCAATTAAGTATGAGCCGCCACCACACCCGGCCTATGTCACCACCCACCACACATGATGTTTGATTTTTAAAATAGCAATAGCTACATTGGTATATTGTAACTGCTTTCCTTTCAGATCTTTTTTTTTTTTTTTTTTTGAGACAGAGTTTCACTCTGTCACCCTGGGTAGAGTGTTGTGGTGTCATAGCTCACAGTAACCTCAAATGCTTGGGTTCAAGAAATCCTCTTGCTTCAGCCTCCCAAGTAGCTAGGACTACAGGCACCTGCCACAATGCCTGGCTAGTTTTTCTATTTTTAGTAGAGACAGGAACTCCTTCTTGCTCAGGCTGCTCTTGAATTCCCGGCCCAAGCAGTCTACCAACCTCAGCCCCCCAGAGTGCTAGGATTATAGACATGAACCATCACACCCAGCCTTCCCCTCAGATTTTTTGAGATATCTATTTGGTGGCAAGAGAAAGGAAGGTAAGGAAGAGTGCATCTGGAGGATCTTTGGCTTTTCCAAAGAAATTTGCCAGTCAAATAATTTTAAGAACCACTGTCCTTGTGGTCTGAAAGAATTTTAGACCCTGCTAACCTCCCTCTGGGTCTTGGTTTTCTTTTATGTCTTATGCAGGCTCCTGCTTATATTCGGGAATGTGCCAGATTGCACTATTTGGGATCCAGAGCACAAGTATCAAAGGTAAGACTAGGAAACTGCTCCTAACCCAAACAAGGAAAATAGTTAAAATGAGTGGAGTTTTACAACAAAGTATGGACTCAGAGTAAAGCAATGGAAAATAAGGAATTTTTAGTGTTACAGCTCAAAATTACTTACTTTATCATAAAGAAAAAGACTGAGAAGAAAGTTGTTTTTTTTTTTTTTTGAGCCAGAGTCTCACTTCGTCACCCTCAGTAGAACTCTTGCGCTAAAGTGATTCTCTTGCCTCAGCCTCCCAAGTAGCTGGGACTACAGGCGCTTGCCACAATGCCCTGCTCTTTTAGAGACGAGGTCTAGCTCTGGCTCAGGCTGGTCTCAAACCCATGAGCTCAGGAAATCCACTCGCCTTGGCCTCCCTCAGGTAGGATTACAGGCATATGTCACTGCGCCCAGTCAAGAAGAAAGTTATATGTTAAAATAAAAATACCCTCACATTCAGTACTTCTGTCTGCTTTTAGAGGGTCTCCACTGATGGCTGGTATCCTGTACCTAAGAATGATGGCATAGACCAGTGGTTCTCAACCTTCCTAATGCTGCGACCCTTTAATATAGTTCCTCATGTTGTGGTGACCCCCAACCATAAAATTATTTTCGTTGCTACTTCATAAACCGTAATTTTGCTACTGTTACGAATCATAATGTAAATATCTGATATGCAGGATGATCTTAGATGACCCCTGTGAAAGGGTCATTAGACGCCCCCAAAGGGATTGTGACCCACAGGTTGAGAACCAGTGGCATAGACTCTTTAAAGTTTTCATATAAAGTCTTTCTACATTCTTACACCATATGATAGGTACAATCTGTAAATAGCAAATTTTTTTTTTTTGAGACAGAGTTTCACTTTGTCTCCTCCAGTAGAGTACTGTGTAGTCATAGCTCACAGCTACACATTCTGTTTGCCTCAGAGGCTATTTTTAGAGACGAGGTCTCGCTCTTGCCCAGACTGGTCTCAAACCTGTGAGCTCAGGCAATCCATCTGCCTTGGCCTCCCAGAGTGCTAGGATTATAGGCGTGAGTCATGGCTCCCGGCTGTAAATAGCAAATTTATTAAATGTTTTACAATAACAAAAGTACAATTTTATGTAATTCATTCTTATTTTAGGTTCATTGGTAGAGTAAAATGCCTGTCAAATGGCTAAAAGACTTGAGATCACATGAGCTTAGATTGGGAAATGTGTGATGCTTATTAACAGAAGATTATATATGATTATTGAGCTTTAAAAGTCAGAAGTTTCAAGTACTTTTTGAGTGTTTAAACTTTTCAAGTTCTGTTTAGTCTGTCTTGGTTAGAAACTTAAGCTGTCACGCTATTTTTTTCTGCTCCTATTTGTTTCTTTCTTATTCAGCAAATTTTCAGTGTGACCAGGAAAACAGTACTTGATTTCGACTAGTTTAACTGGAGTGTAGTTTTTCTTAAGAGAGTTGTTTTTGTTCCTCTACCACTGCCATGTAGTTGTCACATAAAGCTTTGCTGTTTGGGAAGAAGAAACAATGCCCTTGGGCTCCAGGGTGGATCATCACTTTAGTGTCTAGATGACTTTAAATTTACAGTTCAGCTTCAGTTTTTTCTTCCATGAAATGGGAATGATTATATTTTCTCTGCTTAACTCATAGAATAGTCGTGATAATTACATGAAATTAACAGATGCTTTGAAAATGGAACTGTTTAACAAATGTAATGCTTAATGGCAGTATTCTAAATGCGTGTAGGTTCTATGGGCAGGTCATGGGAGTGGGCTATTGGTGTACATTCTTATTTATCTGATAATATTGATTTTTTTTTTTTGTTCCGGGTATAGAATACACCATATCCCCATTCCCCCCTTTTTTATTTCAATTTTTTTTGAAACCTGATAACAAAGCCTGCAGCATATTTGAATTTAGTTTTTTAAAACATTTTCTTTAGGATGACCTTGATCTGACAGCTTCTTGTCACACTAAGTCCTTCCAGCTGACACAGAGCCGTGTGGATTCCTGCTGTCATCAAGAGGAGACCCAGCAGCGTACGGAAGAGGCATTGAGAGAGCTGTTCCAGCACGTTCACAATATGCCAGAGTCAGCAAAGAAGAAACAACTTATCAGACAGGTGCCTGAAGGCAGGGAAGTGTGAGTGTGGCTGTAGAATCAGACGGAAGTGTTGTTAAGAACCTCATTTAATAGCCAGGTGTTGTGACAGATGCCTGTAGTCCGAGCTACTCAGAAGGCTGAGGCAGGATGATCGCGTGAGCCCAAGAATTTGAGGTTGCTCTGAGCTAAGACACCATGGTACTCTACCAAGGGTGACCAAGTGAGATTTTGTCTCAAAAAAAAAAAAAAAGAACCTCATTTAATTTTTGGCTGTTATTGGGCCAACCTTTGGAACAAGGAATCAAGCTCTGAACCTCAGTGGTGATATCTGTGCTACTGCGCCACTAAAGAAAGCAGTGGAGGCTCTTGGATTTCTACAGTTAAATAGGACCCAAGTATGTTTAGGGTGTCTCTAATTTTGATTATGTACCAAGTTTGTTGATAGAGGTCCAGCGGTTATAGTATATTGTTCCAAAGTTTTACACCCTTCGGATTTTCTTGGCTGATAACGTTCTGCTTTCAGTTTTCTTGTTGTAAAGTGGTAATAGTAATGTCAATGTTTTGTGGTTAAAAAGATTAGAGATAATCTTTATAGAGTGGCTGGCATAGCAGAGCATAACTGGTAGCTCTTATTGACTTCTTTGCAGTTAAAAAACACAATGAATCAAAATCTTAGTCTGATACCTACTAGAAAGTAGCGATCTAGGCTTGGCACCCATAGCACAGTGGTTAGGGCGCTGGCCACATACACGAAGGCTGGCGAGTTCGAACCCAGTCCAGGCCAGCTAAAACAACAATGACAACTGCAACAAAAAAATAGCCAGGCATTGTGACGGGTGCCTGTAGTCCCAGCTACTTGGGAGGCTGAGGCAAGAGAATCTCTTAAGCCCAAGAGTTTGCAGTTGCTGTGAGCTGTGACGCCATAGCACTCTGCAGAGGGTGACATAGTGACACTGTCTGAAAAAAAAAAAAAAAAGAAAGTAGAAATCTAGTAGGTAAGCTTGTTTGTTTTGGAGCTATGAGAGCAAAATTAGGTCTTTCATTTGCCATTTTGGGACTTTCAATTTAAAATTTTTTTTTTTTTTTGAGACAGAGCCTCAAGCTGTCCATCCTGGATAGAGTGCCATGGCATCACAGCTCACAGCAAGCTCCAATTCCTGGGCTCAAGCGAGTCTCCTGCCTCTGCCTCCCAAGTAGCTGGGACTATAGGTACCCGCCACAACGCTGGGCCATTTTTTGGTTGCAGCCGTCATTGTTGTTTGGCAGGCCCGGGATTCGAACCCGCCAGCTCAGGTGTACGTGGCTGGCGCCTTAGCCTGTTGAGCCACAGGCGCCAAGCCCATTTTGGGACTTTCAACATGTGGTTTGGATAAGTACTAATGACTAGGTAGTTTCTTAGGAAGTTTACTTTGTTTCTAACCCCCTTAAATTTTAGCTGAATAGGCAGAATAAGCCTCTTCTTATTCATCTGGGACCTTTTCTGGAGAAGAGACTGTGTTTTTATTTATTTAATACCTAATCTCAAGCATAGGGCCAGGTATAAACAACAGTTTTCTCTCTTTATTTATTTATTTATTTTTTAAATGGAGACAGAATCTCACTTTGTCCCCCTTGTGTAGAGTGCCATTGCATCATAGCCCATAGCAACCTCAAACTCTTGGGCTCAAGTGATTCCCTTGCCTCAGGCCTGTAGCTGGGACTACAGGTGCCTGCCACAACGTCTGGCTATTTTTTTTTTTTTTTTTAAGAGACGAGGTCTCTGTGTGGCCCAGGCTGGTCTTGAACCTGTGAGCTCAGGCAGTCCACCTTCCTTGGCCTCTCAGAGTGCTAAGATTATAGGCGTGAGCCACCTTGCCCGGCCAAGAGAAGTTTTCTGTCACTGTCTTTGAAGTTACTTTGATATCTAGCAAATTGTGTTATGATTGGAATTTTGTAGGATGTTGGCTGAGTAATGTAGATTGAAAGCAGTCTAGTGACATAATTCTTTTTTTTTTTTTTGAGACAGAGCCTCAAGCTGTCACCCTGGATAGAGTGCTGTGGCATCACAGCTCACAACAACCTCCAATTCCTGGGTTCCAGCAAGTCTTTTGCCTCTGCCTCCCAAGTAGCTGGGACTACAGGCATCCGCCACAACGCCCGGCCATTTTTTGGTTGCAGCCGTCATTGTTGTTTGGCGGGCCCGGGCTGGATTTGAACCTGCCAGCTCAGGTGTACATGGCTGGCCTCATTCTTGATGAAACTAAAACAGCAGTGTTATGTAGGACAAGTATAATGACTTTTCTTGGGTGGTGCCTGTGGCTCAGTGAGTAGGGCGCCAACCCCATAGAACAAGGGTGGCGGGTTTGAACCCAGCCCTGGCCAAACTGCAACAGTAAAATAGCCGGGCATTGTGGCGGGCGCCTGTAGTCCCAGCTACTCGGGAGGCTGAGGCAAGAGAATCGCCTAAGCCCAAGAGCTGGAGGTTGCTGTGAGCTATGACACCATGGCACGCTACCGAGGGCGATAGAGTGAGATTCTGTCTCTTAAAAAAGAGAAAAAGACTTTTCTTAACAAGAACGCGGAGGGGTCTTGGTAATTCAAAGGAAAAACATTTTATGTTTTTTAGAAAAATAGGAAATCATAAGAAAATCATTCATCCTGTTAGTGTTTACATTTTAGGCATTTCTTTCAGTCTTTTTCCTGTGGCTATATTTTTATATGGTTATGATCATACCATAAATGTTTTTTCATTTCTCACTTTTTCACTAAACATTAGAGCATTAACTTTTTCTCATGCATACTTGCAGAATCCTTGCATTATTTTTAATATTTCTGTTTTTTAGCTGCATTGTAAATCTGTGGGACCACTGTCATTTATGTGGTTCATCATTGACCAAAATGTTATGCAATGCACGACTCTATTTGAACTTTATTTGTGGAAGAAATCCAATTGTTTCCACAGTCTGGATTTTTTTTTTTAATTAAATCATAGCTGCGTACATTAGTGCAATCAAGGGGTACAATATGCTGATTTCATATCCAATCTGAAATGTTTTCATCAAACTGTTTAACATAGCCTTCATGGCATTTTCTTAGTTACTGTATGAAGGCATTTGTATTCTGCATTCAGTAAGTTTTGCCTGTACCCTTCTAAGATGCACCATAGGTGTGGCCCCACCGATTTCCCTCCCCCTACCCCAACCTCCCCCCTCCCATCCCCTCCCTTGCCCCTTTCCCCATATTCTTATGCTATAGTTGGGTTATAGCCTTCATATGAAACCTATAAATTAGCTTCATAGTAGGGCTGAGTACATTGGATACTTTTTCTTCCATTCTTGAGATACTTTGCTAAGAAGAATGTGTTCCAGCTCCATCCATGTAAACATGAAAGAGGTAAAGTCTCCATCTTTCTTTAAGGTTGCATAGTATTCCATGGTATACATGTACCACAATTAATTATTAATCCATTCGTTGATGGATGGGTCGATGGGCACTTGGGCTTCTTCCATGACTTAGCAATTATGAATTGGGCTGCAATAAACATTCTGTTACAGATGTCTTTGTTATAATGTGATTTTTGGTCTTCTGAGTACATACCTAGTAAAAGGAATTATAGGATCGAGTGGCAGGTCTATTTTTAGATCTCTAAGTATTCTCCAAACATCTTTCCAAAAGGAACGTATTAGTGTGCATTCCTACCAGCAGTGTAGAAGTGTTCCCTTTTCTCCACATCCACGCCAACGTCTCTGGTTTTGGGATTTTGTCATGTGGGCTAATCTTACTGGAGTTAGGTGATATCTCAAAGTAGTTTTGATTTGCATTTCTCTGATGATTAAGGATGATGAGCATTTTTTCATGTGTCTGTAGGCCATGCGCTTGTCTTCTTTAGAGAAGTTTCTTTTCAAGTCCTTTGCCCACCCTGAGATGGGATCACTTGTTCTT
>CAUYRH010104800.1:0-47077 GCA_963574655.1 Perodicticus potto
CAATCATGGGGCACAATGTGCTGACTTCATATACAATCTGAAATATTTTCATTGAACTATTTAACATAGCCTTCATGGCCTTTTAATCACTATATGAAGACATTTATATTCTACATTTAGTAATTTTCACTTGTACCCTTCTCAGATGTACCATAAGTGTGATCCCACTAATCAATCTCCCTCCACCCATCCTCAAAGCTCATTATTTTTGCATTTAGTGATCCATTTGTTCCAGCACCATTTGTTTAAAATACTATAATTTCTTCAATGAATTGAATTTTGCACTTTTGTCAAAATTAGTTGTTCTATACTTGTGTTGGTCTATTTTCAGACTCTATTCTGCTACACTGATGTACTTTTTAATGTTTTTGCCAGTACCACACTGTTTTAATTGCTATACCTTTCTAATAAGTCTTAAAATTAGTTTGCATTCCCCTCTAATTCTGCTCTTCTTTTTCAAGGATGTTTGGGTGAATTTAGATCCTTTGCACTCACACAAATTTAAAAACAACAGCTTGTACATTTCTACCAAATTTTTCTTCTTGAATTTCAATTGGGATTGCATTTCATCTGTAGATCAATTTGGAAATAATTGACATCATAACAATATAGAACATTCTAATGTATGAACAAGTTATACATTTCCACTTTAGGTTTTTTAAAGTTTCACTCAGCAATATTTTCTACTTTTTATTAATACCGGTTTTTCACATTTTTTATTAGATTTATTCCCAAGTATTTAATATTTTTGTTTCTATTATAAACAGTGCCATTTTAAGATTTTAATATTTTGTTTTTCATTTTTAGTATATCAAAAGAAACACTTTTGATTTTTTTATATTATCTTGTATCCTGCAGACGTGTTTAACATACTTACTAGTTTTAGTAGCTTTTAATAGATTCCATCAAATTTTCTACATAAGTCAAGCTGTCTGTAAGGACAGAATCTGTTCAATTTCTTCCTTTCCATTATGGATACACAGCCTAGAAACTTCAATACAATGTCAAATAGCATATATCAGACTGAGCATTTTGTCTTATCCTGATCTTAGGAGGAAAGCATTCAGGTTTTTACTGATCAGTATGATACTAGCTATAGATTGCTCATAGATGTCCTTTATTAGGTCGAGAAGTTTCCTTCTATTTCATTTTACTAAAAGTTTATTAGGAATAGAAGTTAGCTTTTGTTAAAAAAAAATTGCATCAATTTAAATAATCACATTGTGCTTTTATTTCGAAGTAATATCTCAGTAGAGAGTTGTTTTTTAAATTTTCTTTTCTCCATACACACTATAAAAGGAAACATTTGGCTTTGGTTTTTTTAACCAAAAGTTGGTTGAAACCATATCAGAAACCCATTATGAAGTTGTTTAGTAAACAATGATAATTGTGATCATTATGCATCTCAAGGTTATAAGCTCAAACGAGTTCCAAGCCAGTGGATCGGGAAGCCTTCCTGCTTTACAAGGACCTGAGACCGAGGAAACCCACAGATGCAGGCATAACAAAGTACAATGATAAATCTATTAGCATAACAAAGTACAATGATAAATTTTCAGATGTTAAACCAACCTTGCATTCCTGGGATAAACTTCACTGGGCCATGATATGTTATCCTTTTTTGTATATTGCTGAATTTGATTTGGTAAGTTATATTTAGAATCTTTGTATCTTATTTCAGGGGGATATTAGTTTTCTGGTCAGGGAAGTGGCAAGGGGATAGGGGGAGCTGATTCACTTTGCAGAGAGAGAGAGTGTCTTCAATTCATTGAAGACAATCCTTTGTCTGGGTTGACATCAGGATAATGATGGCCTCGAAGAATGAGTTAGGAAGAATTCCATCTCTTCAATTTTCTGGAAGCATTTTGTAGAATGGGTATTATTTCTTCTTTGGTAGAGTTCACTAAGGAAGCCATCTGGCACTGGAATTTTCTTTGTGGGAAGGTTTTTCACCACAAATTCAATCTCTTTAGTAGACCCAGTGTTCTTTGGATTACCCATTTCCTCCTAAGGAAACTTTAAGGTTGGTTCAGTGTGATGCTCTATGAAGATTTAAATGTAAGGAAGATTGGGTGAATGAATGGAGCAATAAACAAGTGGCTCACTGCTTGGAGAGACTGATTTGGGCCACAGTGGTAAAGAATCTTAAGATGGGAAAATTATCTCCCAGATGCAGGTGTCCTCTGAACTGGAGAAGCTAGTGCCCACTGTGAAGATATCAGAGGTTCTGCTGGGGTCATGGTTGGAAGTGTTCCATTTTGTAGGAACCCTGAATCCACTAGCAGACAGAGCTGCAGGATGCTTTTTAATTAAAAGGGACACTCACTTAGTACCCAAGCTACGGAGACCAAGGGTCTCATATGAATGATGCCTCCTGTAAGGTTGCGGAGACTCTCTGAGAGTGTCAGCCTCTCCACCCTTTACCCACACCCTCTCTCTCTGCAAAGTCAATCAGCTCCCC
Source organism: Perodicticus potto (assembly GCA_963574655.1). Lineage (NCBI taxonomy): Eukaryota > Metazoa > Chordata > Mammalia > Primates > Lorisidae > Perodicticus > Perodicticus potto. The sequence continues at coordinate 2,462 of CAUYRH010104800.1, forward strand.
CTATGCCCTTGCCACTTCCCTGATAAGTTTCCTTCCAAGATGAAACATCTGTTGATAGGTAATACAGTTAGAGATTCCCAGAATGAAACATTCAAGGCTGTGTTTGCCTCTGTCCCTAAGGCGCCATGCTTCCCTAATGCTCAGGGGCAATGAGGTGTGCAGTATGAGTAAGGGATGTGTGTAGTGACAGTGAAGGGCTCTCTTACAATCCAAGGAGCCAACAAATGACAAATCACTTCAGCCTGCATCTGTGGGTTTCCTTGGTCTCAGGTCCTTGTAAAGCAGGAAGGCTTCCTGGTCCACTGGCTTGGAACTGGTTCGAGCCTATAACGTTGAGATGCACAATGATCACAATTATCATTGTTTACATAACAACTTCATAAAGGGGTTCTGATATGATTACAACCAACTTTTGGTTAAAAAAACAAAGCCAAATGTTTCCTTTTATAGTGTGTATGGAGAAAAGAAAATTTAAAAAACAGCTCTCTACTGAGATATTACTTCGAAATAAAAATAAATGGTGCTCTGAGCACAACATGCAAGAACCACTTCACATGATTCCCACCCCACCCCCAGGAGACCTGGACGGGTCTCAGTGAGGTGATTCCCATTCCCTGAGCAGTTCTGCTTTGCACTGTCACTTTGGACAGCCCATTGGACTCTGACATTCTTGTTACAAAACAAAAGCCACAGACCCAGAGCCAGGGTTTGAAATGAGAAACAAAAATGATCCTTGGACGAGGTCGTGGGATCTCCAGCTGGATTTGCAGATGCTTTCCTGTCTTGCAACACACACCCCTGATTTGGCCAGAAAAAAAGAAAATGTTGGTGCCTTGTGGTCTGAGAAGAAACAAGGTAAAATTTCAATTCTTTTTGGTCTGTTCACATGTACAGAAAAAGAAGGCAATGTTTTTGCTAAGGTTTCCATTCATGTTGCCAACAGTTAACATTGAATCCTGAATGTCTTGTCAGAGAACCTGACATGCAATTAGTTTAACAAGAGGATCAGACCAGCACTAACAGATATGTGTAGGTGAAGGGTCTGAAGCCACAGAGTTTCATGTGTAAATATGCCAAAATGTCCTCTCTCCCTGGTCTCTTCCCACCCACAAATAAATAACACCACAATGAAGGAATGAATTGAACAGAGATTAAAAAGGGTTGGAGTTCCAGGAGGCTGTTCTCCCACCAGTGGATGTCCCCTCTGTCTCGCCCCCTGTCTTATTCATCTTCACGTTTCCTACCATGTCCAGTGCAGCACCCACCACACCGTCAGGGCTGAGCACAGGTTAAATAGATTAATTGGGTTTTTTTCTCTTTTACATTTGAGACAAACAAAACATAATAAGTAATCTCAGATGAGCTGAAGTCATGACACTCGTAACAGAGCCTAAATGCTAAAGGAATCGTCTCGTTATTTTTCTTCTAAGCATTTCCTGGGTACCAGAAGTTATCCATCTGACACCAACCTCAGCACTTTTATTTTTGCCTTCTTCCCGTGAGATAGTTTCTTCTTTTGTAAAATAGATATTTTCCCTTTCCCCTGCAGAACGTGGAGAGGAGGAGGGGAGGTGGTTTTGTTGATGCGTAGCAGAGAGTCTCACTCAAGATGGGCCCCTTGGAGGGGAGGGTCTAGGGAGAGATTCCAGTTCCTTCCATTCCATACCCACTGCCATGAGCAGGCACCCTTTGCCTCCATGCATTGGTCCTGCCTCCTTCTCATCTTTCTTTATTTCTTCATTCCTGTTTTTCTCCCTTCTTCTCTTTCCCTCTCTCCTCTTTTCTTCCCCCAATTCATTTGGTCCCATCAGCTTTACCTTCCATCCCAAGGTCTCTCTGTGCTATGGCCCTTTCTTGCACAAAGGCCTTTAGAGAAAATCCCTGCCCACTCCCCCCAACACACACACACTCTCTACTCCATGGTCTATTTCATCTTGGTCCTTCCACTATGTAATCTACACTCACTGCCCTTCAGCAGAGGGCTGGGCAGTGAGGGTCTTTCCATGACAGAGCCTATAGATACGTCATACAAAGTGGGGAGGGGGTGGAGAACACAAGATGCAGAGGCAGGCTACATATCCCCATTTCCTGGCCCCTTGTCCTCCTTCCTCCCTCCTTTCCTAGGAAACTATGATGCCAGCACTCTGCTCCCAACTTCCCCTGCGCACCAAGGCTTGGACTGTCTGTGTTTGTGCTCATGAGAGTGTTCTCCTTTCCTGAAGGAAACTTTACTCATGCATTTCCACCTGATGGGAGTCCCACTGAGGCTCCAGGCTCCAGACCCTTCCTCCCCTGAGCACTCTTCCCTCCAGGGGTCTGCATTGCCTTCCAGAATCACAGTGGCACTCCCCAGTGTCCTCTGCTCTGATTCAAACACAGCAAAGACCCTGCTATGGGGTGTGGGGTGGGCTCTGGTGTGGAGCGAAAACATGAGGTGCACCACGGACCTGCAGAGACAGAGGTACAGATTGCACCATCCTCTTCTACCTACAGTGATGATGGACAAGGGCATCGGGGTCTGGCAATGAACTCTCATGGATGTAGAATAAATACAATATATTTCATAGCAGCTAAAATTGTTTTCTTTCATTTATAAGGATTACATGGATTGCTTTTCCCACCCAATGCCAAAGTCATTGGCTCTGATAGCACTAAACCACATTGAGGCAGTAAACTGGGTAGCTCCAAGTAGTGTGCCTGGGCCCACCTCCAAGTTCTTCCATGACTGGCTGGTGATCTTGTGCAGAGTTCTTATCTTTTCAGGGTCTCAGTCTTTTCATCTGTAAAATCACAAGAATGTACTCCCTGTAGGTTAGTTGTGAGAAGCTAACAAGCAAATATGTAAATACTCAGAGTAATACCTGCCCTGAAGAAAACCCTCTCTAAGTACTGATCTCTATTCTGTCAGATCATATTCATACCTACTAGCATTCACCAGAGCCCTAGCCCTTGCTCTTTCTGATCCTAATCTGGGCACTTTCCCCCTGTTATGTGAAAAGCATCGCAATCAAACACACTTGAAGCCACATTGAGCAATAGGAACCCCCCGTAAATAATTTTGCTTTGACGTTTTACAAAACACATATTGCAGTGCCAACCAAGTTCACAAAAGCAATTGCTTTGGGGAGTCTGTTTTCTTAACTTCTAAATAATAGCTCTGCTTTGCCTGGAGGAATGTTATTTACATTTCCAAATTTAAGGTTTGTGAAAGAATTTGCCATAATAGAATTTGAAAACTCAGCAAGTTTTTAGTTTTGTGCCCAGTTTTTCAACTTCTAAAATGTCCCTCAATTTCAAACAAAGCCAACTCTCATGCCCCAATATTGCAACCAGCTCTGCACAGAAAATAACTTTCTAATGGTCAGATCTGTGTTTAAAATCTCTCCACTCAGGCAAATCACAAACATTCCCACCACCTCGAAGCCTCTATTTCTTACATGGTGGGAAGGAAACGCCTCTCCATGATTTTTGTGAATACTAAGAGTCTTAAAATGTACATGCTATACTTGTTCTTGAATAAAAGACTGACAAGGTAACAGTAGATACTGGTTTTTGGTGGGGAAGGAGGTGCTTGCTAGGTTCTACACACTTTGCCTGTATCTATAGTTTTTCCCCCAACAGATTTTGGACTTTTCAGGGGAAGGAACTTTAAGAAAACAGTTAGAAATTCAGGCAGAGAGCCATATAGAGAACCAGGGAGTGTTCAAAAGGAGCTGAGGGAAAAGACACAATATGAGGACAGGGATGAACAGAATTGAATTCTACAGAAAAGAACACTAAGATAAAAATGGAGAAAAGTCTCTGAGATTCATTGCGTACAATTCTAGCAGCGTTATGTTGGCCATAAGATAAATTAATGTTGAAAAATAAGACGATTTAGTCAAATTGCATCTGGGCAAAGCATCTGAGTATGCAGTCTTTTTGGATGTATCCTTCTGGGTCGTTTTGTAAACCTTGAACTATATCTAAGACATGTTGTTAGTTTTTCAGAAAATGTTCTTAATCTTCACAGATGTGATTAAATTTCAGGTTGCTATTTCTGCTCCATAGAACTTCAAGTAGTAAAAAGGTAGAATAATGTCCACCAGTGAAAGATTTTCTGAGACAACTTTTCAGTCAAGTAATAGTAATTAATTTAATTTAATTTTCATAAGAAAGGTTATGTTTGGATATACTCCAAGGTGAGGCCGAGTGGTTGTCCCAAGGTGGGTGGGACTGTGCAGTTTATTGCTGTTCTTTTGCTTTTCTGTATTTAAAAAAATTTTTTTTAGTGAACTTTATTTCCTCTTGTAATAGAAAAAAAAGACTAAATGTTAGAGAAAATATCTGGTATAGTCAGAGATTTTTAAAGAATTTTTTAAAAGAATGTTTTCAGTTCATTTTAAGCCAATATTATATGAATTCTAGGGGAAAATTCCAGAATTCAGGGTCAGGGAATTGAGGTGGAGGAGCTAATGAAGAAAGATGGGTAAATGTTTGGTAAATAGCCAAAAAAAAAAAAAAAGGCAAATTCGGGTGTCTGATGCACCCCTTCCTCCAGGGTCATTTGGTAAAAGTCATGTTATTGCTGAATATGCAGAGATTTGGCTTTGTGTTATAAAGATTTATGTCCAGCCTTGTCATCATTTCAGTCCAGGGGGACACATGTGTGTCCCTGGATAGAGAAGAGAAGAGAGAAAGAAACTTTATCGCTTTTGCTGTTTCTTGTAGTTGTCATCAGAGTTTTTCTAAAAGCAACACACAGCTGAGAGTTGCTTCTATAGGAGCCCTTCAGGGGGCAGGGCACCGACAAGGATTTGTGGCTGGGCAAGTCTAACCAAATGAAGAGAAACCCGAAAGAATCCACATGTTCCATCTGTTGGCTGCACAATGCATGGCTCAGCCTTCACAGTAATGCAACTATGTGTGACATCATGCGACATCACAGGACAAAGACATCAAGTCTCCATTGGTTCTTGCTATATCATACTTTCTCCAATCAACTAAAATGTGGTCATTGATCATTGCAGCTTAAGAGTGAGGCTGGAGCTCTAAAGACAAATGGAGGTAACTCTTCTGTTGAATGTGTTCAAGAGTAGGAGCTTCTTAATTTCCATTCATTTATTGTTCAACTCTATGTAATTCTGAATTCCTCAATGGGGCAATGCTGTTAGTATTGAATTACCAAAGTGCAAACCATAGCTGAATGAAACATGTTTTCTAACTTGAAGGATTTGGCAGTATTGGTGTTGTCCTCTTTCTTTCTCAACTTTCTCAGATTTTCTGGCTGAGGCATCCACGCCCTGCATCTGCTCCTCATTAGAACAGCGTTGTCTCTCTTTTGGACAGGAGTTTTTGGTGCCTTAGTCAGAGCTAAGTAATACTTTTTCTTCTGGCATCATTAATGTACCTTCCCAGAGCTCTCTGAGAGACAGACAACGCCTACTTTATGGGATGGGAGTGTATACAGTATCTGGAGTTTGCCAAGACACCAGTTCGCATGACTAAATCACATGGACTTTTGGAAAGAGAATCAACTGTGCTCCAGGCATAAACTGCTTGCCACCTCAACATGAGTCATCACAGACAAATGGCTCTGAGCATAGAGGTTAGTGTGGGTTTAAGGAGAAGCCTGATCCTGCCATCTTACTGAAATCCCAGTCATAGTCTGAGCCAAGCAGCATCAATACCATTTGAGGGGTTTGTAACAGCAGTTCTGCCTCAGAAACAAGCTGGTCTGTGGATACTGACACTCACAGTGTCCCACTAGTTCTGTGCCACTGGGTATTTGTGCACCATGGGTCATAAAGCGTAGGCATTACTACTGGGAACTGTGCAAATGCAGCCAAGGTCACTGGACATCAACTCAAATGCAAGAATATAATGACAAAAAAAAAGGGAGGTGTTGCTAGTCTAGTAGGGCTACCACGACAAAGTGCCACAGACTGGGCAGCTTAGCGACCAGGTTTATGTCTCACAGTCTGAAGGCTGGAAGTCCAGGGTCAAGGTGTCCACAGATTTGGTTTCTGTGGACACTTCTTCCCTTGTCTTGCAGATGGCTGTCTGCTTCTGTCTTCACATGGTCTTCTCTTTGTGTCCTAATCTCCTCTTCTTCTAAGGACACCAGTCACACTGCATTAGGTCTCACCCTAACAACCCCATTTTCACTTAATTACTTCTTTAAAGTCCCTGTTTCCAAACACAGTCGCATTCTGAGCATTAGGAAGGAATTCAACCTAAGAATTTGGGAGAAACCCCATTAAGCCCACAACAAAGGGTAAAGAAGAAGACACTACTTGCTCTTCCTTGCCCCTGTCCAATGATGAGGAAAGGGACAGGATAGACCAGGTACAGTGGCTCACTTGTGTAATCCTAGGACTCTGAGAGGCTAAAGCAGGTGGATTTGCTTGAGCTCACAAGTTCAAGACCAGCCTGAACAAGAGCAAGACCCCACCTCTAAAAATAGCCGGCCATTATGGCGGACACCTAGAGTCCCAGCTACTTGGGAGTCTGAGGCAAGAGGATCACTTGAACCCAAGAGTTTAAGGTTGCTGTGAGCTGTGACACCATAGCACTCTATCAAGGGTGACAAAGTGAGACTCTGTCTCAAAAAAACAAAAAAAGAAAAGAAATAGAAAGGGATAGGATTATCAGCTTTAGCTCCCTGTGTTAGGTATCATATTCGAATAGAATACCAAAAAGCCATTGAGATCAATAAGTTAACGTAGCCAAACACCTTCACTTTCACTTACTAAGTAATTGTTGTAACCATTATTTCTGTCTCCCCATCTCAGTATAGTGCCTGAAACCTCCACAAAGATAGGAAATAATAATACACATCCTTCTTTGCAATCTGTTTTTAAAAGCAATTCCTCAAAAATTTCACCATCATGGGTACTCACTGTTGAATTTTATCTGATTTTTCTTGTCGTTATCATTGTTGATTGACTACAGTTTTTATATTGAAATGTAAAGAATGCCCATTTGATAGTTTCTAAAGTGAACCTGTGTTTTTTTCCCCTCTGCCCAATTTATTTTCGGTAGCCTACTAATGGGTTTATTTTTAACATGTCAGCAATGCATTCCTCAGAATAACTTAGACATAGACTGTTATTCCTTAAGGCTGCTGCCCAGTGCCATTTGCCAGTCTTCAATCTAGAATTTTGCCCTTGCTATTCATACATGACGTAAGCTTAAGGTTTTTCCTTTGACTTAGTATTTTCAGATTTAGATACCACAGTTATGCTAATATAAAAAAGATTTGGGAAACTTTTCATATTTATATATTCTCTAGAACAGTTTAGAGAATGTAACGATTATTCAAACCTGATAAGGTCTTTTAAAAATTATCAATATTAAAAAAAATTATCAATATTACCACCACAGAGACATTCTTGCCTTGTTCCTATTGCCCTTATCCCTATAATTATGGTTCTATTCAGGTTTCTTTAGTTAATCTTGGTAATTCCTCTTTGCCTGAGAAATAGTTAACGTCACAATATTTAAAAACTTACTAACATGGATTTATTCATAATATTTTCTTGTAAAATGCCCACATCTGTAGTTAGGCACTTCCTCATTCTTCATTTTTCATATTTATGCCTCCTCTCTCTCTCTTTTTTTCCCTTCCTTTATACTGACCAAGTCTGTTCATATAACTGCAGTTGATTATTTTTTCCCAAAATGCCAGCTCCTAACATCTATCTAAGTTGTTATGACATTCTTACATGGGAGAGATGGCAAAAGAATTGTTAGTATGACTAGGAAAGAAACCACAAGGCCACTTCTCTCTAGGCTCAATGGCTTTTTAAACCCATTCGATGGGTTTAATTTGGTGAAGCTTCATGGGGTGCAGACAATGACAATTTCCAAAAATTACTTTGACACCATTGTTTATGTATCGCACAATGCCACATTTCAAAGTGTGTCACTTTAAATATGGGACCCATTAGTAGAAAGCTGTAAATGGGTGTTAATACGCTACCACATCTGGACAATGAGGGACAGTTCTTTTCATTGTCCTCCTCTGACGCAAATAAGCAGAAAAAATGAAAAACAATCTCATCACATTGAACTTCAGAGCCGTTTTTGAGAAAGCAGTAAATATTGTGAAAGAGGAAGAAGAAAATCACTCAAGTTGACCGTGAGAGACTTAGCTTTCAACTCCTACATTTTAAGGAGGAGCACGCTATAGCCATGCTAGTTTCAGTACTGACCCATCATCATCTGCTGTGTCAGTCAGAGCACTGCAATGGGCACAGAACTAAAAATAAATGCATGGCTTCCGTAGAGAGCAACCTGACCCACATGGCCTGGCATTCTGCTGCCCTAGAAGAACATATCTCCTAGCATCTGTTATCAAGCACCCTCGAAAGCCAGGCACTCTCTGGGAAGCTGACAAGGTTAAGATGTACCAAACCCAAGCTCATGATATTTCCCCCCCTTCCCTTTGGGGCACAGAGTGCATCCCCAGAGTGTCTCCATTTGCAGTATATGTTTGCTGGACTCCACGTCCTGAGTCTACACCTCCTGTGGTCAGCACGCTCCTGTCCCCAGAAGACCCAGCAAGCAACTCCCATCAGTGGTTCTGTACTATGCTCTGACTGATTAGCCAAATCAGCTCGTCATCCAGCTGAGAGAGGACCCTCAGTCACTCAGTCACGTCATCCTGATCCCCTCCATTTTTCTCATATATAGTAATCCAAAGTTGATTCAGGCGCTTAACCTTTCTAAACTTTAGTGTTCTGACCTCTCTTTGGAAGTGTGTTGTGTATTGTGTGTGGCTTTATGGTACGTATTTTTTAGGATGCCATACTGCCAGGCACAAAGGTGTGACTCCCATCAATTGCTAGAGCCCTGCCAGGTAAGACTGGGGATGAGGAGGCACTGCCCACCCAGCCAGGGAGCCCTAACAAGACACTGTTTCAACATGTGCAGACGGTGGGGTTTAGGGACTCCAGAGTGTAGAGATGGGCATGCAGGGCAATGGGGATTCTGAGCCTGCAAGTGTTTTGTAAGTAATGTCTAGTGATGCAGACCTGTGAGTTGCTATCATCAAATTGGATTTGTATGTAATTAGCAACAGTAAACTGTAAATGTGTGGGTGCTTCTCTGAGTGTCCACTGCAGGTAGCTCTGCGGGATTTCAGGCTCATCTTTGTGCTTGGCTTAGCACGGTGGGCACAGCGTGGAGAAGGGGCACTTGGAGCGTACCAACATCTATGGGTGGAAGAAACTGCTCATCTCAATCTGGTACACCTCTGAGGCACTTTATTTGTAATCTCTCAAGGTCTGGGAAAATGAGGGGACTCAGGGTCTATAAAATGGGAATAGCTACAGCTCCTAACTCACAGGGTGATTGAAAAGATCAGGTGAGAAAGACGATTATAATAGTATGTTCGATGTTTTTGGTAAACTGCTGAGAAAATACAAGGAACATTTGTTACCTCCTTTGCAAGAAACCGTCCTAAATAGAACAGGGCTCTAATCCCAAACTGATAAGACCACTCTCTCCGTTGTATCTGGGCTATAAATCTTTGAACTTCAGACTTGAGTTGAAATTTCATCTCTTACATTTTGTAATGAAGTCAAAATAAATGCAATTAGTGAACAGAAGCCAAAGATCACAGGAGGTTAGAAGTGGGGCAAGGACATGGTCAATGCTGTTTGTTTGCATTCCGGCTCTGTTTTCTTGGTGAATATTTCATTAATGGGAGGCTACGTGGGGGCAGGGATGGTCCTTCCTGCCCCCTGATGGATGTCTGTTGCTGATTAAATCAGAGCCAGGGTAGCTGTGTGGTTACTGTGAAACTTGAGACCCTAATGACAATACAGGCAAGTAGAATGTGAGACAGAAACCACAGATATTATAAGCCCCCAAGTAAGAACTTTTTCCAAAGACAAGGTGTTTGCTCTTGTAAGCATGCTTAGGTATATTCCAATGAGCACATATCTTTCTAAATTCTGTTCCTGCAACCCATCTTCCAAAGATCTTGAAAGCCTTACCCTATGGGAAGTCTATTCTTTAAGGAAAGGCTGGGGTTACAATTAATACTTGGGTTTGTGAGTAAATCTGCTATCAATTCCCCATAATAGAGCTAAAGGTATTTGGTAAATCCAATGTCAATATTATGAGATTTTCCACAGAATAATCATAGCTGTTATAACTTAAAAGCCAGGATATCTGAGCAACACAAAGAATACATAACTATCTGGGACCTATTTCAGTAAATCTCAATTTCTTAGAGAAACTGTCTTGTTAGACCCTGTGCTATTACTGCTTATGCAAGCTCCCATTCACTAATATAGAACCCCTAATCATCTTTAGTCATATTACATATTCAGGGTAGAATGTCTTGTGTTCTCCCCTCAGACGTCTCTGTTAATATTCCATTGCAGCTGGTGTCACAAATGCCCTAGATCACAGAGAAATTCAAAATAAGGCCAACCAATCAGGCCTGTGGTCTCTAATGCGAGGACCCTTGTGTCTCACACACAGATCAAGCCCAACTCTCATGGCTTGAAAATATTTTCAAACTCTTTCTCATACTCACTATTTCTCTTCAAGACAGGGGAATGATGTTACTCAGGAAGAAAAACAGAATGCATTCAGCTAATACTTGTCTTCAACAGGATTGCAAACATTAAGCTGCTGTTTTCTTTCAAATTGTTCTTCTTCCCCCCAAACGCAAACACCAATCAGTGGTTGAGCAAGAGGCCCAAGGAGATTTTGGTGGGACCAGGGTGGCCTTTCAATCTCAAGGAGACACAGCCAGCGTCTTCTGTTTCCCCAGGCCTCCTGAAGGATATGTATACATGGAGGAGCCCTTCAAATGCACCTGCAGTTGATATGAGCATACAGGCTGCAGGAAAGATTACCATAGTCCGCCAGCCATCCTACCCAGCGTGTCCAAACATGTGCACTGGAATGAGAAAGACATGTTTTCCTTATAACATCATGAATCTTTTGCTTCCCTGCCTCGCCGACAATAGTCTCAAAGACAATGCCTTAAATGGGAGCTGGGTAGATATGCCCGGTGTCCTCAGGCAAGTTTGTCCATTCGGCCACTCTGTCCTGGCAAAGCCACTGGAAGGTGGGGTACCAGGGTGCTGGAAGCCCAGGATGGCCACAGCTGTTTTCAGGACAGACATCTAATTCTCAATGAATGAGGTTGCTGAGGGGGCACATGGGTGCTTCACTCTATCTTTAAAGGCTTTGCTCACAAAATGATTGCATAGAAATAGACTCTAAAAGTGGCTCTAGACTTTCCTCACTTTTTAAAAGTGAAAGGTCTTGGGAATAAACAGAGCGAGAGTTTAAACAATGCACACTGCGCTTCTGTGTAAGGAAGAACGAACGAATAAAAGGTGCTGTGACGGATAACGCTGGGCTGGCTACGTAGTGGGACAGGCATTGCGAATACAGGTCCCTCAAGAAATATGCATGGGGCGGTTAGAACTGCTTCTTTTAACTAGTAACAGAATTGCTGTCTTTAAGAAATGAGGTAGCTGGGCCACTAAACAAGAACCACAGCTGAGTTGTCACATGCATGTCAGACGTGCGTGTAACATTCCCACCCAGGATAAGGAGGCAGGATGGTGCTTGGGCTGGGTGTGCAGAGTTTAGGGGCAGAGGGAACATTTAGAACCAGGACTGCTACCTAGTTTTGTGCGGACTGACACAGTGCCCCGTGTTGAAAGAAACACAGTTTTGCAACTAATCACCAATATTTAAAAATAAGGAGGCTTCCCATAGAAACTTCCCCGCCTCTTGGCAGGATGCCCAGCTTTCCCTGTGCCTGCCCCCGGGGCAGAGGTGAACTGTCCACGGGCTGCCCTTTGTGCTAGATGCGCTCACTGCCCCGCCGTCACTTGCTGTCTTCCTCCCTGTGGGCATTTGAGTCGCAAACAAACCTCAGGCCTATTGATCTTCACAGTCCCCCTGTTACACACCGTGGCACACGGTCATGAATGGCAAGGTCTGTAGTGCCCAGAAGAGTAGCAGAAACTTACACAGATAGATTCTCAGATTGACACCAGGAAGGACTGTGGGTTCCCTCTGAAGTCTAATCATGTGTGCTCATCGTAAGCAGCTTTCCCTGGAGGCCTGGTAGTTGTCAGTGTCACCAAGGCTCGGTCCACCTTGTAATAAAATGACCTGTGTACATATATAGATGTCCCTTTAGGCTCTGAACAACCCCAAGGCAGACACTACCGTATTCCCCACAGACAGTGACCAAGCATCCCATCTAATGACTCCACGTGTGAGCACTTGTCAATAATATTTTTAAGGATTGATAACCCTACTCTATCCTAAACTCTTAGCTTGAACCTTCGAGAGAAAAACAAATACTCATTCAGTCCCAGTGTTTGGAGAAATCGTAACAGGCTGAGCTTTGGTTTGGAATTAAACTATTCTCCAGACTCTCCCTAGAGAAAGATGAAAATTCAAGGCCCCACAGGTGTTTGGAAACTGTGGTAATTTGAAGTGTCACTTTGTGAATAATCCATTTTACTTAGGGAATGAAAAAGCTAACTCTGATTAAACCCCTGAAAATTATGCCAGCATCAAAACCAAAGCCGTTCCCTCAGGTAGTAACTTGACATCATTAACTAAAATCAATATTTTTAGCTTAAGTTAGTTGTAATTATTAAATGTGTGTGATAAAATTCTGGTAAAATTTCCTCTTAGCTTATTTCACCTTTATAAAATATTCTTTTTCTTAGTTTTTGGCAGGGTGTAGAAGGAGGAAAAAACATGGACTCTGCTCCGAAATAAATGAGCCTGCCCCGGGGCACCACACCCCACTTCGGGGATCTCATTAATCATCAGCCCCACTGGGCAGCCCGACTGGCAGCCGTGTAATTTGATCCTTGTTTCACAGAGGGGGAGGCCACGGCAGGGAGAGGTTAAGTGAATTCTGGAGACCACACAGCCGGACTGTGGAGGTGCCCAGCCTGGCCCCCACCCTGAGACCCTGGCCATCTCCATGAGACCCCTCATAAAGAAGCAGGGGACTTAAGCCACACAGTGCACCCCCCAATAGAAAGGCACTGGGCTCCAGGTGGGCTACAGCAGGAACCCCACAGGCCCGCCTGTGAAACATCTCTCTCCACTCCAGATTTTGGCTAAGGCACTTCTCTGACTCCCGTTTTCTCACCTTTAAAATAGTGATGGTAACACAGTTGTATCTGAAGTGAGGCTCACGAGAATTGACCTACGAAGGATCTCTAGCACACTGGAGATGTTCAGTAACGTTGGTGCTGAAACTTGTTCTAAGGCAGAAAGCCATCATCTCTTATTCCTGGACTAGAAGCCCTGTGTCCACTGAGTACCCATCAGGAGGCCTGGAGAGAACAGGCAGGGCCAGCCTACGTTCTCCAAAGCCCTGTGGAATTTCAGCCATATCCTATCACCTGGGCCGTTATCACTCCTTTTACGATGCTGAGATTATCACTGTGACTACAAACATCACCTGTCCCCAAGTCCCCCACCCAAAAATCCTTGTTAATTACACACTCGGAGCCTTCCTGTATTTATACGTGTTTTCTGGCCTTCTGAAGAGGCTTGCCTATACAGAGGATACAGTTGAAACGTTCTTATGTCACTCGTCTACATAACATTACCTGGCAAAGAACATTCACCATTGATCCCAGACTAAACATGAATTTCCTTTCATGATCATTTAGAAGAGTGAATGAATAATCGTGAATTAATGACGTTTGGTGTTGGATATTAAAAGAGAGATGGTGAAACAGTGACTAGTGAAGAGATAGTGAGGTGTGAAACTCCTGTGTCTGATAAGGTCAGGAGGCTTGAGCGGCTGTGTCAGAGGAAACAGGCTCTGGGTTCCCCAGCCCCAGACGCTGGGGAGTCATCCTCAGCCCCTAGTCCCTCTTCTTACAGGCACCGTGTCCTGCACCTGCATGCCCCTCTGTCCCATCCAGGGCTGCCTTCCCCTCATCAGCACCCCTCTGCACGCCGGCCCACAGCACCCATCTAATGCTGGATTGGGGGGACAAGCTTCCAGCTCCTGACTTGCTTACATTTCTACCCTATCCGGTCCACCCTCCACACAGCAGCCAGAGTCTCTTCTAAAACGCTAATTTCACCCTGTCTTTGCTCTGCTGAAAATTCCTGGAGACCCTCCCTGGGCTGCAGGAAGGACACTCAGGGATGGATCGTCGAGAGGCAGTCCTCCCTTCCTGCCATGGCACTGCTGCCCTCTTCAGTGACCAGTCCCCTGGCTCTGTTTGTCCCCACATGGCCTCCTTGTACTTCTGGTTGGCGGCCTCACCAAGCCTGTTTCTGATATCCTCTAAGGGCTGCCCTGTCCTTGCTTCCAGCCCCTCCTGAGCTGTGAGTCCTCTACATGCCGGTGTACGGTGCTCCCCAGCTTTGACAGCCTTGACTCCGGGTTGTATTTCTTCATCCTCCTCGGGGCGTGGCACACAACGTCAGCTGGGTGTTTACCGCGTCTGGAGAGGTCTCAGGCGTTAGGACCTGGACACGGCCTCTCCCACTTCCCCTCTCTTGTCTACTTTCCGAACTCCCGCTAGGTGTGCCCGGGACCTTCTTACCCTCTACTCCATAGCTCTTAAACTTTGCTTCATAGTCTGTATCTCCAGATCGTTTCCTCAGTTTGATCCCCCAGGAAATCGTTTGTTTCATCAGCTAAGTCCAACCTCTTGGTACATTATCTTCTTGTTTATCTCCAGGACCGGATTTTCTTTTTTCTGGAAATGCGTGTTGCTTAACTTCCTCTTGTTTGTTTTGTTTTTCCACACAGGCTCTGTCATTTCATTTGTATTTCTAGTCCTTCTTTTATATCCTCTCTTCAATACATTAAAACATGTTTATTTTCAGTCTCTTTCAGATAGCTCAAATATCTCACGTTCTTATGTGCTGTTTTCATGTGTATTGTGTCTGCTGATTCTTTCTCACAGCCGATAGCTTTCTGATATTTTGTTATTCTTGTCTTAAAGTTCATCTTCCAGGGGACTTATTTATCTATGGGTACTCTGGGTCCCCCAGACAGTTGCAGCTCCATGGAGACCCTTGCTTCTGCAGGGCAACTGCCTCAGTCCAGTCTCATGCCAATCTCTCTGGGATCCCCGTAGCTTGTAGGAATGAGCATTCAGTCTCCATGCCACCCCTATAGGTGGAAGAAGCTGTTTGCTTTGACACCTTGCAAGTTGCCTTTTTCTTTCTTTCCACTCAGAGTCCCAGGCTGACAACAGGCTTCATTATTGTTCTATGTTTTGAGTTTCTCTGTATGAAAGAACAGCCCTTTCAGATTTCCATCCCTGAGCCCAGCATCTCAGTTCCAGCCCTCAGCTTCCTGTAAGTCCTTGCCCCCACCTTTCATCCCAGCAAGGGCATTTGAGCCCCATCCCTAACCTATGTCCAGATTCTGCTCCTCTGCCGGCTGAAGCATCCCCCCACAAGTTTACTGTGTTAGCTTTAAGTTTCCTTTTCACTTCTGGCATGTGGGGATTTCTCTTCTTTCTACTAAGCTCAGCTATGTGTCTAAAAAAGGGTTTATCTTGGTTTCACTTATTCTGTATTTTTCTGCTTTTGTAACTGGAAAGTACCAGCCAGTGGATCTGTCCTCCTATTGGACGAACTAGAATCTTCCTGCTGGGCTCTGTGGGCCTTGAATTAGGACAAGTGATTTATTAGGCTCTTCAGCAAGTGCCTGCAACATCGAAGATAGACTTTTAACTACTGACTAAATACAGACCTGAGATGAAGCTCATCTTCCCCACTCGGCAGCCGGATCTTAGGAAAGCCGTGCAATCCCTCTAAGCCTCGTTTTTTATTGTCAATCCAAATAAAATGATCCCTCCCCTGTTGCTGCACACAAAGAATGGATGGTGAAAATTATTGAAATAATGTTACAAAAGGGACTTCAAAAAGTCATAAAGCTCTAGTTACATGAAAGGTCCTAAGATTGTTCTTAGGAAAAATGATGCTCCATCAGGATATTAACTATTCATCTCTTTCTCACCAGGATCCAGAGGAGGACGGGAGAGGATCGAGGCCAGCGTCCTCTGCCAGCAGATGGGCGTCAAGCTCCCAAAACGAGCTCAGCGAGGCAGGGCAGAGAGCTCTAGGATGCTCAGTGCATTTCCCTCGGATCCAGACCCTTGTCTGCAGTGCTGTGTTCAGATACTCCATCTAGTTAAGCTCAACTTCTGCTGAACTTGGCTCTGCTACTGGGCCTGACTTTGTGTAGTATTGGGAGAAGCACAAATCCCAATGGTGGCGGTCTCGTTAGTCTCACCATATGGCACTCAGCAGTATTTTTCTCTGTGACTCCTGATTAGTGCCTAGTAAACGTGTCCAGATGTTGGTTTCATTTGGACAAATACGTGGTGAGTTTTCAGTGCAGAGAGACAGGCATTCACTCTTGTTTCACAACAAAACTGTAGGCAATAAAGGTCAATCAAATTAAAACTGTGGATTAATCAATACCATAAACTGATAAGTGGCTATTTGTTTCTTTAAAGAGCATTTCTGAATCATGAGAATGCTTTAAAAAATCCTTAGCCCATTACTTTGAACCCAGGGTTCTAGGAAAATTTCCCATTGAGCCCCGTGCTCTCTCCCTACCATATCATTTTACCAACGGAGCAGATGCACAAATCAAAGCACAGAAAAGGAAATGTCACAGAGGACACACACATTCCCATGTCACAGCCAGAGCCAGAAATAGAACAGAGGCATTTTCACCTTGCCCTTTGGCCATTGGCTCACCCTGCCTTTGCACAGCATTGATTGTCATGAGCCGGGAAGCTCAGAAATCACAGCTCCTAGCTGACCGTGAACAATGAGGGATTTCAGACCAGTGTGGGAGAGGGACTAGCATGAGATTGAGGGAAAATGTACTTTAATTCATTCATCGACTCTCAAATATTTGATATGCATTAAAATTTAGGGGGGTAAGGGCAGGGATGGATAGGGAATAGGTATTTCTAGCAAGGTCCTTAGAGAGTCCCAACGTAGGCAGTCTTTGGACCACCTTAGTAAAATTAAACTAGTTGTTCATAGTTTGGTGAGGAGGGGGCCAGACTCTATTCACTGCTTTGCAACTGGCCTTTTTTTAATTATAAAAATATCTTACAGATTGTCTCATATCATATTGAAGTGCCCATTAATATTCTTTATATAGCCACAGAATGTCTCATAACATATTCTAGCCCATCCCATGGTGATAAACATTTAGGTTGTTTCAAATGTGTACTAAATTTACAATGAGAGAGAAAGAGCAGTGACATTCTTATACGTAAATTATTACACAAATGTGTATAATACAGGTATATCTTTAGGAAGAACTCTCAGAAGTGGAATTTCAAAGATAAATGACATATGCTATTAAATATTTAAAATTTTCATAGACATTTCCAAATTATCCTCTGTAGAAACTGTGTCCAATCATCTAGTTTTTAAACAATATCTATTTACGACCTACTGTGAGTCATAATGGATTGTTTTAATTTCTTTCTTTTGCCAATTTTTTGCTAAGCATTTCTTTTAATAGCCTTGTCGCACTTGATAGGACCTTTTGAGCAATGTTGAATACAACTGGTGAGAGCAGAAATATTTCAGCATTAAGTATCATGTTAGCCCCTTTTCATTTTGACAAAGTTCCCCTATATTTCAAATCTGCTAAGAGTCATAAGTGAGTGTTAAATTCTGCTAAGGGTTTTTCCTGCATCTATTGGGATAATTTTATGTTTTTCTTTTACTCTGTTAATATGGTGAATTATGTTGATTGATTTTTAGATACCTAACCAGTCCACGATCCTGGAAGAAACCCTACTTGATCATGATGATTCTATGTTTTATGTATTATTAGATGCATTTTGTTCAATTTTGCTAAGAATTTTATGTCTATGCTCTTAAGGGACATCAGTTTCCTTTCCTTGTAATATCTTTGTTTAGTTTCAAACAAAGGTTACACAGGCTTCAACAATTTTGGGATTGTTCCTAGACTGATTTTCTAAAAATGTTTGTGGAAAATTGATATTTTTTCAAATGTATCAATGAATTATCAGTGAATTTATCTCTACTCAAAGATTTCTTTATGGATTTTTTATGATAAATTAAATTTGTTTACTATAGCACGAAAAGGAGTATTCAGATTTCTTATTTTATCTCTTCTCAGTTTTGGTGAGTTGTGTTTTTTTAGAATTTGTCCATTTTATCAAGTCAGCAAATTTAATAGTATAATATTATTAGTTAAGTTCTAATATTATCCTTTTGATGTTTTTAAGATTTATAGTGATAGCCTTTTTATTATTCCTAGTATTGATAATTTATATTTTTCTCTTTTTTTCTTCAGGTCTTGTTAAGAATTTACCAATTTTATTAACTTTGTTGAAAGACAGATTTTGGCTTTGTTAATTTTTTCTATTGTTTGCCCATTTTATATTTCTTTGATATCTACTATTTATTATTTTCTTTCTTCTACCTCTTTGGCTTTATTATGCTTTTCTCCTTTTTCTAGCTTAGTAAAGTGGAAGTTTAGATAATTGGTTTTCTACCTTTTTTTTCTTTTCAATATAAACATTTAAAGTTATAAACTTGCCTCTAGTCTCTGCTCTTACCACATCCAATGAATTTGATGTTGCATTTCCTTGTTATAAAAGTTAATATATTTTATAATTTTTCTTATTATTTCTTCTTTAGTCTATAGGTTATTTAGAATAGTGTTGTTTAATTATAAAGTATTCAGAGCTCTTCCAAATTTTTTTCTAATTGAATTTTATTGTGGTCTGATGTGTTTATTTCATTTCTTATAAATTTATTGTTACTTGTGGCCCAACAAATGGTCTTTCTTGATGAATGTTCCATCTGTGATTTAAAAGAAAAGCAAATACCACGTGCACTCAATACTAAATTAGAACTAGTGATCATAAATGTTTTAACACTGTAATTTGGTAAATGAGGTGAAGGCTATGTTGATGAGTAGGATGTAAACACTTCAGTTTGTACAAATAATAAACATATTGAATCCCATAATGGCATAAATGTATTCATGGTCAATGTAAAAATGACTTAATAAAATAAATAATTAAATAAATTGGAACTAGTCGAGCAACACTTGTGTGCACACAGGGAAGTGAAACTCAATGGGAATCAAGTAGGCGGGGGTGGGATGGGGTTAATTCACACCTAACAGTATACTGCACACATTCTGGGTGAAGGGCACACTTATAACTTTGACCTGAAAATGCAAAACAAGCTATGTAACCAAAATGTGTGTGCCCCTGTAATATTCTGAAATTTAAAAAATAAAAATAAAATAATAAAAATAAAAGCATATCTATTCTGCAAGTGTTGGATGTATAATCCTATGAAGGCTAATTAAACCAAGTGTCTTGATTGTGATTTTAGTTTGCTCAAATTATCCTTAATGAAAATTTGTCTTTTTCTTTTATCAATTACTAAGAGTACAACATTAGAAAACCTCAAGTGTTACTGTAAATCTGCCTATTACTCTCTTAATTCTTTCCATTTTGTTTCATGTATTTTTGAAACTTGTATTAGGTACACAAACATTAATAATTATAATATCTTTCTGATAGATTAATATTTTATTATTATAAAATATCCCTCATGAGAAGTGTGTCCAGAATGGTGGAATAAGAATCTCCTAAAATATGTTCTTCCCTAAAAACAACTAGAATATTAGGATTCTAAGTCATGCTTTTTTAGAAACTTAGAAATTAACTGAAGACTTGGAACTATTCAAAGAGCAAGTTAGGAAAAACAAAATGTCTGAATCTCAGTAGAAACAGCAAGTTTGGGGACATTTTAATTTTCCCTATTACCATCCTCCTATTCAGGTTTGTGTTGTCCTTGAAAATGAGAAGCTCCGGGATCATAGCAGATGTGTAAAACAGAAGCTTAGCAGACAGAGGGAAAAGAAGGGTTTTGAAGTTCCCGCCAGAATACCCATTCTGAGAGAATTGTTACAATTTGACCTGTCTGGCAGCTCCCTGGAAAAGTCCTAATAATGGAGCATATCTTTCTTTGACCTGACTTAGAACTCATTTGGTGAGTAGGTAGAATCCTATCTCCAGAGCATTTATTGGAAAACATTAATTGCAATTATTTAACACTCAAGCTGCCTGAGACGGGAAACCACAGAGCTAGCCAAAATACATGAAAAGAAAATCTGGTAAATGAGATGTCCATAAGTGGCTTTGAAAAGTTCAGTCTAGAAGGTACGAAAAGGTCTATCTGCATGCCCAGGAAAGACCTGAAAAAGACCTAAAGTCTCACCTCCAGCTGACCTTGAGATGCTGGGTAATCAAGAAGTGAAGGTCAAGGGAGAGTCATTAACTCCTGGACCTCTGAAGGCATGCTCCAACATACCTTGACAAAGGGTAGAAGATTTAATTGATTCAAGACATTTAAGGAAATGTACATCCAGTCATTAGCTCACCAATATGTTAACTGAATAGAGATTTCAGTCTCCACATGTGGAACACACACTGTATAGAAAAATCCCTAAACAAACAAACGGCATCAACAACAAATGACAGCAACAAAGGCAAGGACAGGAAGCATGATCTGATTTGCAAAGTTGCCATATCAGATTAGTTAAAATTAGTTGAATGCAGAGGCATTAGGTACGTTCACATTGTTGTATGACTATTACTGTCATCCATCTCCAGAACTATTTCATCTTCCCAAACTCAAATTATATTGTTTTATTTTAATCGTTTTTAACTCTTGTTGTATCTTTTTTTAAAATTAATTATTTTTTTTTGAGACAGAGTCTCACTCTGTTGCCCAGACTAGAATGCTGTGGCATCATACTTCACAGCAACCTCAAACTCCTGGGTTAGAGTTATCCTCGTACCTCCAACCCCCGACGATGTAGCTAGGACTATAGGCATCCACCACCATGCTCAGCTAGTTTTTCTATTTTTCCGCTCTTGCTCAGCTGGTCTTAAACTCCTGAGGTCAGGCAATCCACCCATCTCAGACTCCTAGAGTGCTAGGATTATAGGCATAAGTCATTGCATCTGGCCTCAAATTATATTCTTTTAAGTTAGCACATTAATTAGACTCCCTAGGATAATCACTAAGAAAATAAAAAAATAAATAAAATTTAGTAAAACAAAATACAAGAGACTAAAAATCACAAAATAGAAAAATATCCGTTAAACCCAAAAGAAGGTGGTAATGGAGGAATAGAGAAATAAAGCAAAAAGACATATACCACAAATAGGAAAATGGCATGTAAATTCTGATTTATCAGTAATTACATAAACATTGGAAGCTCCAATTAAAAGTCAAAGATTGATAAAATAGATTTTAAAAAATTAAGCCAATGGTACGCTATCTAGAAGAAACCTGCTTTAGGTACAAAGACCAAAGAAAGGTTAAAAATAAATGTATAGGGAGTGTTATGCTATGTCAGCAGTAATTAAAAGAGAGCCAAAGTACTACACCAATAACTTATAATAAACTTTAAGGCACAAATTGACACTAAAAAGAAAGAAGGGCATTTTATAATTATAAAAGTATCATTCCATCAAGAAGATATAAAAATTATAAACATACCAGGGGCGCCAAAAATATATATGCACACTTTAAGAGTTATCTATGTATTGCCTTTCCTTTGCCATCCTCAGAAGTGTCTGGATGCTGATGTAACCACTCAGAGCACCTCTTGTAACGGCAGGAGTCAAATGTGGTTTGTATTCATCTTTTGTTATTGGTGTTACGTATATTGAGTATTACTTTTTAACACAGTTTTTTATCTTTTCTTAAAAATTGTACGCATTTTTTGGCACCCTTTGTATATGCACCAAACAATTGAACTCCCAGATCCATAAAGCAAAGCCTAAAAGAGTTGAAGGAGAAATAGCCAGTTCAACAATACTAGACAGAGGCACTGACTCTCTGCTTTCAGTAAAGGACATAATGAATAGATCAACAAGGAAACAGGAGACTTCAGCAACACTGTAAACCAACTAGATGGAACAGATATTTACAGACTGCCCCACTAAGGAAGGGCAGAATATGTCTTATTCTTCTCAAATGCACATGAACCATTCTTCAGAATAGACAATGTGTTAGGTCACAAAAAAGCCCCAGTATTTGCTAAGGAATGAAATTACACAAAGTAGGTTCTACAACCACAATGTAATAAAACTAGAAATCAATAACAAAAAGAAGTTTGGTAAATTCACAATAATGTGGTAATTAAATGACACGTTCCTGAATAGCCAATGAATCAAAGGAGGAATCACAGAGAAATTAGAAGGTATGTTGAGATGGATGAAAGTGAAATACAATACATCAAAATTGATGAGATGAAGCTGAAAAAACCTTGGAAATCTCAATTCAGTAACCCCTAACCTTACACCTTAAGAAATTAAAAGAGTGAACTAAACCCAAGAAACATAAAAAGAAAGAAAATAATGATGAGAATGAACATAAATGAAATAAAGAATAAAAAATAATTAGAGGAAATCAATAGAATCAAAAGTTGACTCTTTGAAAATATCAATAAAATGGAGAAAACTTCAGTTACCCCAACCAAAATTTAAAAGGAGACTTTACATCTTTTGTATTTACTTGGATGGAGCTGGAACATATTTTTCTTAGTAAAGTATGTCAAGAATGGAAAAAAAAAAAAGTATCCAGTGTACTCAATACTATTATGAAACTAACATAGAAACATTTACACATTCATACAGATGATAAAATACAAAGATAGTCCAGAAAAAAGAGGGGATAAGAGAGAGGGAAGGGGATGAGGGAGAGCAAAAGGAGGGAGGGTATTTGGCAGGATCTTACCTAATGTACAATAATGCAAATGCACCTTTTGAAGCAGCTATGCTTTTGAAGAGCATATTTTGTCTTACCACAAAAATAAGCAAGTGAGGTAATGGTTATGTTAATTAGTTTGATTTAAGCTTTCCACACTGTATATCCAATCATCACATTGTACTCCATAAATGCACACAGTTAATGATTTAATAAAAATTAAGTTTAAATAAATAAATAAATAAGACTCAAGTTGCCAAATATCAGGGATGAAAGAGAGAACATTACCAGTCATATAGAAATTTTTAAAAGCTACAAAGATTACACTATGATAACTCTATACTAAAGAATTAGTTAACCTTGATAAAATGATAACATCTCAGCAAGATACACACTACTGAAAATGACTCAAGAAGAAACAGAATGTCTAAATAGCGCCTTAACATAGAAAGAGATGGAATTCATAACTAATTTTACCCAAAGAAAAGACAAGAACCAGACGTTTTAACTAAGGAACTTTACCAAACATCCAAATTATTAATCACGGGGCAGCGCCTGTGGCTCCCAGATAGGATGCTGGCCCCATATACTGAGGGTGGCAGGTTCCAACCTGGCCCCAGCCGGCTAAAACAGCAGTGGGAACTGCAACAAAAAAATAGCCAGTAGTCTCAACTACTTGAGAGGCTAAGGCAAGAGAATCACTTAAGCCCAAGAGTTGGAGGTTGCTGCGAGCTGTGACACCATAGCACTCTATTGGGGTGACAAAGTGAGACTCTGTCTCCAAAAAAAAAAAAAAAAGAATTAATCCAGATCTTCCACAAACTCTTCCAAAATATATATACTTTCCAATTCATTCTATAAGACCAATATTACCATGACATTAGAATCAGACCAAGATATCAAAAGAAAAGTATACACCCATATATTCTTATGAATATAGGCACAGAAATTCTCAACAAAATACTGGACAGCCAAATCTAGCAACATATAAAAAGAATTAGACACCATGATCAAGTGAGACTTGTTCATGAAATGCAAGGTGTCTTTAATATATGAAAAATCAATGTAATAAAATAGAATAAAGAACAAAACCCATATGTTTTATGTCAATAAACACAGAAAAAACATTTAATGTAAGTAAACATCTTTTCATGAGTATAAAAAAAGAACACTCAACAGACTAAACTGAGAATAGAAGGGAGGTTTCCTCTTCCAAAACAGGGTGCCTATGCACAACCCACAGCTAATATCGTAATGGTGAAAGAGTGGATGATTTCTGGAGTAAAACAAGGCTGTTCTGGCCATGACAATTAGGCAAGAAAATGAAATAAAATGCACCCAGATGGGAAAGGAAGCAGTAAAAGTATCTCTATTCCCAGATGACACGATCTTATATACACAGTATACCAAGAATTCCACACAAAAACAATTAGAATTAATAGACAAACTCATCAAAGTTGCAGAATACAAGATCAGAATATAAAAATTAATTGATTTGTCTATACTAGCAATGGAAAGTCTGAAAATGAAATTAAGGAAACAATTTTATTGGCCCTATTAGGAGAGAAGGAGGATGAAGAAAAGATTGTACAAAGAGAAAGAAACTAACAGAAACAGAGAAATGATTAGGAAAGTGGAAAAGAACCAGGTTAGTTTCTCATGTTATTATGACACACGCGCATTGACTTTTAGCCACAGCTCCCGGCTCATAACTCCCACAGATCTCATTATTTCCTAAGTAATTAAAACTATAAACATTTCTCTTGTTAAATTATTTGTCTGTTTGATCCTTGATTCCTGAACTAGCTTCAGAACCTCTTCAGAGCAGCCAAGGTGAAAGACAGTCTTTTGTCATAATGTTGGGATGCTTCAGGCCTCAGGGAACAGAATCAGTCTCTCTCTCTTTCCCCCTTTACCTGCCTCTTTTTCTCCTCAAGGCAGGCTGTAGAAATGAAAATTATAATCTTCTCCCCCCTTTCTGTCTTGAAGATGATAATAAAAAAATTCCCCACCCCGCCTTATATGACTGTAGGTCATAAGACCCCATTTCAGAAGGGGTCTGGCCCCATATCCAAGGGGAAGGAATGCAATACAGAAATCCCAAGAAGAATCTGAATAGACAGGTCTTTCTGGGCTTCCCCACTGGGCCTATTAGGATTAGATCACACCCTTTTTGTCCATTCCCATTTCTACCCAAGCTGCCCATGCTTCAGTCATGCTGATCAATAAGTCTCCAGGAAGATGGGACACAGAGAGCTCCTGGACAGCTGAGCTCAGGGAGGCTCACGGGAAGGTGAACAAGAATTCATCCCTGTGCCGGGGATGGGGACGGTGGCACACCCCAACTCTGTGAAAATGAAAGCTTCTGCCCTCAGAACCTTTCCAGACCTTGCCTTATGTATCTTTTCATCCGGCTGTTTATCTGAATCTTTTAAAATGTCCTTTATAATAAATCAGTAAACCTAAGTGTTGCCCTGAGTTTTGTGAGCCACTCTCGCAAATTAATTGAGCCTAAAGAGGAGATCATGAGAAGCCCAACCTGATGCCAGTCAAGCAGAAGTGATAGAGGCCTGGACTTGAGACTCTGAGGCGGGGACAGTCCCTCAGCCTGTGGGCGCTGACCCTCTCTTCAGGTAGTGTCAGAGTTGAACTGGACTGGAGGACATCTAGCAGGTGTCTGTGAGAAGTCCATTGTGTGCTTGCCCCACACATTTTGTCAGTGTCTTCTGTGTTCATTGTTGCGGTGTGACGGCAGAGGAAAAGTTTTATTTTTTCTACATAATTCTGCATTATAAAATGCAAGTGTCACCTTCAGTCCTTTTCTAGCTCTAGGTAAAACTGAGTCTGCATTTACAAAAATAAAGCATTCCCTTCTGTCTCCTACTGCCAGCAACACCTTCCCTGAGCCCATTTCCAAACACCCCTGGGGGTATCTGCCATGTGGCTTCAGCACATCCTCTAAGTGCCAACATAGCGCTTGGTAAATTTTAATTCTCTGAACAGTTTCAGCTCTCTCCGGTGAGGTCTTTCTCCAAGGCCCCAAAACCTGCTTTACAACTATCAATATAAATGTCATCCCTTAGAAGATGGCTGGTGTTAAATGACTGCCAAGATAACCACTTCTATTGCTTTCAAGTCTGCAGGAAATGCCCTCTGCTGCGATGAAGCTCTGGGTTTTTTCACACTAGATGGCATCGCGATGCATCTTAATGATGTGCTACAGATGGGCCAGACGGGCTACACTGAGCTGTGTGCTTTTTGGATGCCCTAACAAGCTAGTTCCAGCTGGGAATTTGGTGGTGGCTTTTCCCTTCCCTTCTCAGAGATATCTGTATGAAAGCATCTCTTTAATATCTCTTTTATTCAAGCCTCCCTCTCTGGAGAACATAATCAGCTCCATATGGGAGTTACCCTAAAGGGTAAGAAATAATTGCTAACATATATGAATATTTACAAAGTCTCATTATGTGCAAAGGCATATTAATAATTTTTTTAACTTTTTCTTTTTATTTCATTTCCTTGCTTTTTTTTTTTTTTTTTTGAGGCAGAGTCTCACCCTAGGCCCTGAGCAGAGCACAGTGGCATCATAGCTCACTGCAACCTCAGACTCAGGCTATGGGCATCCTGCTGCCTCAGCCTCCAGAAGCCGTTGGGATTACAGGCGCTTGCTGTGGCTCCTACATGGGTTTTTCTTTTGTTTTCTTTTTTTTTATGAGTTGGAGTCTCACTCTCACTCAGGCAAGTCTTGAACTCCTGAACTCCAGTAATTGTCCCTCTTCAACCTCCCACAGTGATGGGATTACAGGCCTGAGCCACATTATGTAATGAGGCAGACACTATAATTATCAACATCAATTAACATGATCATCTGACTTATCTGACTTTTCCTCTTCAGCTTATTGATGTGGTAGGTTATGTTGGTTGTTGTTTTGTTGTTGTTGTTGTTTTAGACAGAGTTTCGCTTATTAACCCTCAGTAGAGTGGCATAGCGTCACAGCTCACAGAAACCTCCAACTCCTTGGGCTTAGACAATGCTCTTACCTCAGCCTCTCTAGTAGCTGGGACTACAGGCGCCCGTCACAACGCCCATGTTGGTTGATTTTTTTAATGTCAAACATTTTGCATATGTACAACTTCATTGTAATTGTAGAATTCTTTTTTTTTTATTTGTACATGTTTTGGGGTATTGAAGAATTTGTTCATGTCTGTTAAGCCTTCATATTTACAAATGTAAGAGTGTTTGAAATGTTACTTTGTCTTTCCAAAGACTGCAGACCTATAGGCATATTCTCAATTATTTTCCTGATATTAGCAATTTGTATTCTCTCTCTTTTTGTTTTTGTCAGTATTGCTGAAGGTCTATTTATTTTAGTAATATCTTTGAAGAATCAGCTTTTTGTTTTGTTGATATTCTCTTTCATTTTTATTTCAATTTCATTGGTCTGCGCTCTTATTTTTATATTTACTTCCTTTTACTTGCCCTGGACTTATTGGGTTCCTTTGTTAGTTTCTTGAAATAAGAAATTAGGTATAAGATTGTCTTCATTTCTAGGATTGAGCATTTTAATGCTATAAATTTTCCTCTCAGAACTTCTTTGACTGCATCCCACATATTTTGCTAGCTTGTTTTTTCATTTTTTGTCCACTTATAAGCATTATATTTCCCTTGAAACTTTCTCTTTGACTCACATGATTATCTAGAAATGTGTTGTTTCATTTCCATGTTTAGAGATTTTCTTGTTGTCTTTCTGTTCTTTATTTCTATTTTGATTTCATTATCATCAACACACTCTCGGTAATTTTATTTCTTTTAAATTTGTAAGGTTTGTTTTGTGGGCCGGCATATGATTCATCTTAGTGACCATTACATAGGCCCTTCCAAAAAAAATGTGTATTCTGCTGTTGTTAGTTAGATCCTACTGACTGTCAGTTGGATCTATTGATCGATCGAGTTGTTCAGATTTTCTGTACGCTTATTGATTTTCTGTTTTGCTGAAAGGGAAATGTTGAAGTATTCAATTTTAAATGTGAATTTGTTTAATTTCCCTTTCAGGTCTATTAGTATTTGTTTTATATATTTGGGGGATGTATTTTTTAATGCATACACATTTAGGATTGTTATATCTTCCAGGTGGACTAATTATTTATCATTATGTGATGTTTCTCTTTGTCTCTGGTAATTTTTTTTTCTTTGTCTCTTAAGGCTATTTTATTAGATATTAATATAACTACTTCTGCTTTTTAAAAAATTATTATCTGTATGTTATATCTTTTTTATCCTATTATTTTCAATCTACCTATGTTATTGAATCTTTTTTTTTTTGAGACAGAGTCTCACTACGTCACCCTCAGTAGAGTGCCATGGCATCACAGCTCACAGTAACCTCAAACTCTTGAGCTTAAGCGACTCCCTTGCCTCAGCCTCCCAGTAACTAGGACTACAGGTGCCCACCACAATGCCTGCTTATTCTTTTTGTTGTTGTTGTTATTGTTGTCATTGTTGTTTAGCAGGCCTTAGCCAGATTCAAACCCATCACCCCTGGTGCATGTGGCCAGTACCCCAAACACTGAGCTACACATGCCAAGCCAAATTTTAAGTTTTTTTTTTTTCAAGTAGCACACAGTTGAGTAATGTTCTATGGTCCATTATGGCAAACTGTCATTTGATTGATATATTTAGACCATTTATAACTCAGATGATTATTGATATAATAATACATAGTTTTGCCATTTTACCTTTGGTTTTCTATTTGTTTCTTCAGGTTCTTATTTACCTTTTCTTGCCTTTCTGTGGATCACTTGAACACTTTTTAGGATTCCATCTTGAGTTATCTATAGCAACTGTCAGTGTATCTTTGTGTACTTTTTGTACAAATAGGTCTGCTAAGAAAAAAATTCTTTTAGCTTTTCTCCATATAAGAATGCTGCATTTACTCTTTATTCCTGAAGGAAACACTGTGCAATCTCAATAAAAAAACTAGAAGTTGTAAAAAGATATAACTTTTTATAAGGCAGCAAATAGAATTTATAGATTTTCATGAAATTTATAATATATGAATAATATATTTCTATATTATAAAAATATATCAATTGAAAATTTTAGTAACAGAAATCTAAAAGATAGCTTGTGGAATAGGCTGATTGGTAGAGTGAAGATGGCAAAGTAACAAAAAGGAAAATCAATGAATTTGAGAACAGAACAATAGAATTTACCTAATCTGAGTAGGAAAGAGAAAATAGACTGGAAAAAAATGAATAGAACCTTAGGGACCTATGGGACAATAATTAAAGATCCCAAATTTATATCACTGAAGTACAAAAAGAGAATTTGTTACTGATTATTGAAACATTTTTATAATCAGTGCTTTAAAATTATTGTCAGATAATTCCAGAGCATCCAGGTCATCTCAGCATAAGATTTCTTTTCTCATTCAAGTGTGATTGTTTTTTGACTTTTGATATTATGAATGAAATTTTTTTAATGTTTTCTGGAATTAAATATATTATGTTAGGAGTCTCTAGGTTCTATTTATTTATTATTAAGTCATATACACATAGATCATGGATACATTTATGCATATGTGGGGCACAATGTGTTGATTTTTTTATACAATCTCACATGGTTACATCAAACCAATCAACATATTTTTTGCCTCATTTACTTGATTATTGTGTTAAGACATTTGTGTTCTACACTTAACAGATTTGACTTGTAACCTTGCAATATGCTCCATAGGTGTGGTCCCACAGCAGGCAGATATGCTGTTTAGGTTAGCACCCAGGCGCTAGACTTCTTTAGGGTGCTGTGGTTCTGAAGGCAGTTTAATTTTCAGAGCCCATGAGTGCTTTTTTTTTGGTCTGCTTGGTTACCTGTGCCCTCAGGGCTCCTGCTGGTCCCTGTAGATGCTGTTTGAGAAAGTGGAAAGGTTTTCCCTGGGAGTCATTTAGTAGGGAGAAGTATGGTAGGATCCCCTACAATCCCCCTCCCTGCTATTTCTGGCAGAGGGAAGAGAGTCTCACACCTGGACCAGGCTGCTTGCTGTGTCTGGGTCCATTGCCCACCTGGCCTGTTGTCTCTGGAAGGGAGAGGAGGGTTTGAGAGTCTCAGGCTCTCAGATAAAAAAAGTCTTCCTGAGATGGATGCTTGCCATGCCTGTGTACCTTTCTTCAGTTCAATCTGTCAACTGGGTGTCTCTGAGTGGGGAAGGAGTATACTGAGGCAGGTCCCTCACACAGCTTTGCCCTCTAGCGGCCACACATCTCTGCTGGAAAGGAGGGCCTCAGGCCTGGCAAGAAGGAGAGGCCCTCCCCTGGCTGCTGATCTCCAACAGTATCCAAATCAATCTTCCTTGATAGTAGAGAGAGTAGGCTTGAAAAAGTGTTTGGATAGTATTCCATGGTATACATCCAAACACTTTTTACTATGCAGCCTTAAAGAAAGATGGAGACTTTACCTCTTTTGTGTTTACATGGATGGAGCTGGAACATATTCTTCTTAGCAAAGTATCTCAAGAATGGAAGAAAAAGTATCCAATGTACTCAGCCCCACTATGAAGCTAATCTATAGCTTTCATATGAAGGCTAAAACCCAGTTATAGCATAAGAAATGGGGAAAGGGGCAAGGGAGGGGAGGGGAGAGGATGAGTGGAGGGAGGGTGATTGGTGGGATCACACTTACGGTGCATCTTAGAAGGGTACAAGTGAAATTACTAAATGCAGAATGTAAATGTCTTCATATAGTGATGAAAAGGCCATGAAGTCTACGTTAAATAGTTCAAAGAAAATATTTCAGATTGTATATGAAGTCAGCACATTGTGCCCCATGATTGCACCAATGTACACAATTATGATTTAATAAAAAAAAGAAAAACTAAAAGAAAAAAAAGAAACACAAGTCACAAAAAATAAATAAATAAATAAAAATATGCATAGATGACAGGTATTAACTAGGGACTATTCCAGGTGGACTGATATGTTTGGCTATAATATTTATAAAAGACTTGTGTATTTAAAAGGCAAAGAATTGAGAATGTTTTAGTAGGCAAGATCTCTCTACTCACATACTCTCTAGAATATTCTAATTTGGGGATTGATGTCACTTACAAATGTAGACTTCAGGTATTTTTTTAAAAATTCCATTAAGTTGTAGTTTCAAAGCTACTAATAACATCAACTTATTGCATAAGCATTATTTCAGATTTCAGAGGTATAGCCTGGAACAGAAATGTTCATCTTTCATTATATAATCCACCTCATGCTGTCCCCATATGAGTACACAACTGAAAGGCATGTACATGAAATTCAAATGAATATTTCACTTGTAATCAAACCTACTAATAAAAATATACCTGAAGTTTCAGAATTTCTACATACCATTTAATAAAATCCTTTATATTTGCAAGATTTGCCTGAGTGCCCATCATTTGTTATTTATTCATTAGGATTTTGTGTAGAAATGCAAATAGAACACTCTGGAGTGTTTTATCCAATTGCTGCTTTTATACTCAGAAATAATCATTTTCCCTTTTTTCACAACCTAAGATATTTTAAAAGTATCAAGTTTGTCTTGTAATGATCAAAGTACTCAATGATGTACACAAAGGCAAAAGATAGCTTCTATTTCATTGCAAATTCAATTCAATCACAAAGGCAGCTGATAGCACAAATTTGCGACAAATTGGGCAATCCAAGAAGCTATATTAATGAATGCTGTGAAACACAGGGATCATTTGTTGAGTGGAGTTGGAAAATACACCTATTGTTTCCAGTTGGTGATAATAATCATATATCTAGGATATAGGGTAAGGCCTGATTTCTTTCTTAGTTCATGCACATTAGGAAACAACCCTTCATTGTTACCTTGTATGTGGAGAGGGCTTGCAAATAGTAGGAGCTGCAGGAAACGAAGACAAGGGAATCATTTAGTGCAACCCTATACTGGGACAGGTGCCACTTTTAGACATTTTAATTGATCTCATTTGTTAGTTATACCTGTAAATCCACTGTTATCATTCCTGAACAAGGAATGGAAACCAGAAATTGTCACAGGCTAAAGATAACAGACCGAGTCCCCAAATGGAATAGCCTTATAGATTTACTGGCTTAGTTTCACAACAGCACATTTGATTGAAATTGGATACCTGGAAAAATCCAAATTACATGGAGGCCTCTTGTTTCTTTGTATCACATTGACAGAAAACAAGGTTTAATATTCTACTACAGCCAAAGTTGCATATCTTATACTAATACGTGTGTGTCCACATGCGTGCGTGTGTGTTTGTGTGTGTGTGTATATATGAGAGAGAGAGTAAGAGAAGGAGACTTTTGACAATGTCCTCTGTTTTGGTACAGTAAACAGTACTGCCATATGGTAAACCTAAGGCTTGTCTGAAATCTTGCTAGAAAGTACCACTGTTCATTGGTTACCATATTGTACAGCCTTGGAATGATGGAATGATATAGGACAAGAATATAAATGGATGGAGAATAAAGAGCCATTCAAAAGTGGATTTCAAGCATGTCTCAGCCTGGCTGGTGGTAGGGTGGGGAAGGTTCTACTTTTCTCTTTGTCTTTAGTGAATCAGTGATTTAGTGAATCAGATCCTTGAATGAGAATACTGTTGAGTGGGTTTAGGCATTAAGTAGTATTCGGCCAAGAGAGGCCATTACCAAGAAACATTCAAGCACCCTTTACTCAGCATAAAAACAAACCCATTTTGTCTTTCAAAGTCTAGCAACTTTACTAAGTTTACTCTTTTCTTCAGCCATAATGTTGACTATATTCCATATCAGCCAATGCAGATTCATTCCCATTAAAATCATCCTGTGGCATTTACATTAGCATCTCTGTCTGCTGGAAGTATGATTAAGCATGTCAAACTGAATCCCATTTTAGTTTCTATCTAGTGAGTTGCTACGTGAAGCACAGTCAATTTTTTTTTTGCAGTTGTTGGCCGGGGCCGGGTTTGAACCCACCACCTCTGGTATATGGGATATGGGGCTGGCGCCCTACTCCTTTGAGCTACAGGTGCCACCCAAAGCACAGTCAACTTTTAATCTGCATTAAGAGCTGTAGTTATAATGAAGTCTATGTTAACTTACTAAACGTTCTGAAGTATATCATTGTGACCACACTTAACATTGACTATTACTTAGGAAAAACTATCAACGTAATTGGTCTATGAGAAATGACTAAATTTGCGCCAAGTCAAAGACACACAAAAGATGTTCTTTTGATCAAATTTGAACTTTCAATTATCATCTTGTCATGTCATTTGTCTCTTTAATCTCTAATGTAACTAGCAAAATGCTCTATTTGATTATTGAAGTTTTTCCTTATTTAAGGCAAGTTAACTGTATTTATACATGAGATATAAATAATAAATTCACAAATATAATTACAAAAATAAGGTGAGAAACAGTGACAGATGCTGTTCCTTAAAATATGTGAAAAATCTACTAACAGATAATGTTCAAATCAATGACTTTTAACCTTTTAGTAGTATGGTGCTATTTAACAATCTTATTAAAAATACTTCCCACCAAAATGAAATCAACACACATTATTGTATAAGATTTTACATTTGGAAATTTATTCTTTTTACATTTAGAATATTAAGATAATCTTCACTCTTGTATTTCATGAACAAATTATTGACTTCTTTTTCAAAGATTTTGAAATTACTTCACACTAAAATTAAAATTTTTTTGATGAAATGTAAATTTCAATGAGAAGTCCACTACTGGTTAGTGAGAAGATGCATTTGAAATTGGGGGTGATTTTTGCAAAAAAGTGATCTTTAGTATCAGTTCAATTTAGATGTTTGGACTGAGAGCAACAAGTTCTGGAGCATCGGCTGTGAAAGTTCTATGTTAGTTAGCTGAATTAAATTCCCTCTAGTGTAGGTTAACAGTTGACAGCAAAGTTTGTATAAAGAACCACCTGAAATATTCAACTCCATTGAAGTTGAATTCATGTAGTGTCATCGGTTGTGTCTGTAATTTAAGTTACACTACCTGTTTTGCAGATCTGGGTGCTGTGTGGAAACTTTTTCCCATCCTGACAGGACACTCACAGTGGAACCCTACATATAGGGGCATAGCTTCCTTCTGAGAAATGGCCTTTGGGTTATTTCTAGACTCTGGTGTAGAAGGACCATGGAATTCCAGGTGGCCATGCTGCCCCTACAAAACTGGATGACAGGAAACACACATTTCCAGAATTGATCAAAGTTGCTATGAAGACCAGCATGTCCAGAGGCACTAAATCATCAAGTGGATAAAATTTTATGTTAGGACAAGGCTGGAAACAATCACAAGAGTACATAGAGTGTGTACAAGTGACTGGCCCATATTTGCATTGTGCTGCATCTCACTTCTTGGCCTCCTGCCTCCGATCTTTAGACTCATCAGGAGTCGTCGTCATTCTGCGTGAGAAAGGAAAGAAGGTAGGCTGAGTTACAGGTGACTGACATTTCAATGATGTCAGTCTGTGGGTGTTTTTAACCCATTTTTTGTTAAAAAAAAATCCTTCCATGGATAGAAAATCAAGTAGTTTATTTGTTTATTTCATACTGGAAAAAGAGTCTATTACAAAATGTGAAATAGTGAAGTTGAAACTCAAGAATATGGAGTCCCAAATGGGTGGACTGAAGATAAAGATGATGGGATGAGGTATGTGGATGGAAAGCTAAGAGCAGGCTCCAAGTGTGAGAATCTTTGTATCTGATGTGAATCCTCATCTAATGGTGCCCACTACAAATAAGGCTCCTGAGTGGACATGTTAGCCCAGCCGTGGGTGTCAGGGACCCTCCTTCCTTAGTCAGTGGAGTGTGTGTCACTTGTCCATGATGGCAGAGACAGAGGCTGAGTGATCAATGAGCAGACAAGGCTGCTGCTGTGCTGTGGGGTTGGGGTGGCAGGGGACTGAGCACCTATGAACTCCTGGGACCTTCCCTTGTACTAACATGATTCAGAAATAAAGTGAATGGAAGAAGATGGCGATTCTGTAGCAGAAAAAACACTAAAAGAGTCACATACGTCAGAAATGAAATGGCAGCTCCCCTCAAAGAAGGCATGTGCATCAGTCCTGGCCATGTATTACTTTTTGAAGTTGAATTGAATGTACTGTTACTGGTCAAGTGTGCCCAGACATACTGCCCATGTCCATGTTACTTATTAGGTAACAACCGATTCTACTTACAACAAGATCTCTTAAAATGTGTACACATTTTCTTTTGGCACCTCTGGTATGTAAATTTGTAGTTTCACTCACCTCCTCCCTCTGTGTGTATTGATATTAGTTAAATTTTAAATCTTTGACCAAACATTATAGAATATTAGGACTTGATTCTAACCCAATAAAATGGATAATATACATTACCAGGCATCCCAGATTTGGCAACAGATAGCTGAAGTGCTCTCCCTTTGAGGAGGGGATGTGAATGTATTTCCATTTCTAACAGGGAGAGTTACTGTGATGGGTGGGAACATTTTTATTTGGATGAGCTATTAAGGGAAGTGTGGACATTATGTCACAAAATAAGTACTTTGTGCACATCTTCGAGCACTCAGCACACCAACCCAGCAGCTATTTCACTACAGGAGTGGTGCCCTTAGAGATGCTTACTTCCTCAGTTCCTTATCAGTCCAGGCAAAATGGGGGCATTTGACGTCCACCCACAGGTATGAAATTTGAGATGCTGACCCAAATATATGAAGAAAGTTTACAGTTTATTCAGTAGTTTGCAGCTATGAATACTGGGTCAGCAGCAAGTTTCTGCTAAATCTATGACATGAACTTGGCTGTGGTTTATGCTGTCTAGTCATTCTTTTGCCCACTTGATTGTTTTATTTTTCTATTCTGCAGTGTTTAGTGGGAGTTTTCAGGTTCTTCTCATAGGGAAATGACAAGGTTTAGTCATTTAAGTGATTCAAGCAGGAAAAGGGATTTCCATGATCCCTTTGAAACCTCCCTGCCTCTCTTTCTTCTTTTTCCTTTCTTCTTTCCCTCTTTCCTTTCTTTCTCTACCTCCTCTGTTTCTTCTTGATGAACAACAGTATTTGATTCAGTAAAATCTCAACTCATAAACATAAAATGGATTTATTTTCCCAATACTTGTTCTTATCTATGAAATTTTAAAACTGTATCTTTCCCTCGGGTATCATGCTCTATTGATGACTAAATAGCTTCAGTTTGCTTAGTAAGTCTCAGCCTTTAGTTTTGAATTTGATCCATTCTGTAAATGTGTGTTTCTTGTCATTCAGTCCTTATGTCAAATCTATGTATTTCTTCCAAACCAAATATGGCAGAAGACAAGGGTTTCCTGAGAAGGAATTCAGGTGTGAAGTTTTACTCTTCTAAACATTGAGTCCCACATAATAATGCTAGTACTGTGAGCTCTGGGAAATTAATAGTAAACGTTGGATATTGGAAAGAGCTGCAAAGTGTAGTTCAACATTAGACTGAATATTACTGGTTCAAAAAACCTAAGAATGAATAAAATTAGTGGTTTTGAGTTATCTTGGTCCCTGAGCCTGAGGAAGAGTGAAAAGATCAATGAGCAGAAAGGCTTTCCATAGAGGCCTCATCAGAAAGCTGGCACTTCCTATCTGGGGGGCGTTTGTCTTCTTTCACCTATGGAATTGCTATAGCAAGGTATTTCAATAATTAGTCTGGAGCCCTCCTGAACAAAGCAAAACAAGACAAACAAGCAAAGCAAACAAGCCTTCTCTGAGAGGAAGATCAGTCTGAAATTATTGCCATATATACTTCTTGAATTTTAAAAAAATACTGTAAGAGGTTCAAGGAAGTTTAAGTTTAACACAGAAGAGAATAGGAGTTAAAAAAAATGACTTCTTTACTTAAAAAAATCATCAATAAATAAAAGATAAGAATGGGATACTTCTGACTTGAATTAGCAATCTAGGAAACAAAATTAAAAACATAACTAAGCACACTCAACAAAAATATAAAAAGGCATTAGTCATGAGTGATAACTTTATTATCTTTCATTTCAAAATACTAAGAGAGTATGAGTGATTTTTGTTACATGAATGATTTGTATAATGTTGATGTCAGAACTTTTAGTGACCAAAAAACTATCAAGTAGTATTAATCATGAATCATTCAGACACTCCCTATACAACACTAGAAAGTATAAGTGGACAAACCATTGAAGAGGATGTGACCTAAGACTTTTTCACCAACTGTATCTTTTGAGCAGAAAAAAATTGAGGGAACATACTGTATCTTGGAGAATGAATCACCCTGTGACAAATTAGAGGAAAATACCCAAGAAAGAACACTCATCAGACAAGAAATAAACCAAGATGGAGACTTGCTCAAACATTATATCTCAATACATGAGAACAAACTGTCAGAGATTTGCCAACTTAATATTCAGTATGAGCTCTTAAAATAGACAAGGCATTGTTTAAAGAAAATTGTAACAGTGAAGGAAAAAAAGGTGTACTAAATCATCTGAGCAAAACTGAGACATTGGGGATTGGCCAGAGGAAATGAAAGTAATGTAGTTTCTTGGGAAGGAAGGATTCTTTGGAATTTTCTTCTTTGAAGAGTAGGGATTGAGGAAGAGAGAGCATCTTTATTGGCTAATAGTGTTTCTTTGCAGGGAAAATACTCCATATCTAGTATTCGAATAGTAGAGGAATGTGTGTTAACTATGAGAACTGGAAAAGGGAAGGTAAGAATAAAAGAAGTAGAAAAAGTATATGAAATTTCTAGATTAACAAAGGAAAAGTGAAATGAAAAGCTGTTTGATCAAAGTGGCAGATATAAGGACAATGATATAAAGGGGAGAGAAAAAAACTGTC
Source organism: Perodicticus potto (assembly GCA_963574655.1). Classification (NCBI taxonomy): domain Eukaryota; kingdom Metazoa; phylum Chordata; class Mammalia; order Primates; family Lorisidae; genus Perodicticus; species Perodicticus potto. Next base: position 40,070 of record CAUYRH010104800.1, read on the forward strand.
AGAATTGGTTTTAGTAAATTTATGCATAGTTTATTTGTAAAATAGAGTTTAAGAAGTAAATGATACTTATGGAATGAGGGCGGGGTGGGGAAAGGAAGAGCAGAGAGAGGGAAGGAGCGAGGGGGTGGGGTCTTGGTGCGTGCCACAACTTTTGGGGGCAAAACACTATTGTAAGAGGGACTTTACCTAACAAATGCAATCAGTGTAACCTGGTTTCTTGTACCCTCAATGAATCCCCAACAATAAAAAAAGGGGGGGAGGGAATGAAAACATAAGCACCTAAATATCATGAAGATGAAATTAGAAAAAAAGGCAGAATGGCAGTATTTATATCAGGCAAGGTGAATTTAAAGTTAAATGTCCTAAAACATTAGAAAAAGACATTATGCCAGCTGCTTCACATGACCCTGAGAATATGCACTGTGGATTCATATCTGGTAACCCTAACATGGGAAAAAATATTTTGAAGACTTAATCATTTATTCCACCAATTTCCATTCAACAAACAATTATGAAATATTTCTATGTGGTAAAAACAGTTCATGAAATTGAGACAGATTAAAAAAAAAAGAAGACACAAAATTGTAAGCTGGTATGTCATAAAAACATGTCAGTAACATGAACAAAACTATAGAAATATGAAGAGAACCTGATGCTTGTACACTATTATAGAGCTTCAAAACCTTACTTTCCAAATTGGACGTGTTTAACAAACTATTATAAAATAAATATAAGCAGAGAAATTGAATAACACAATTAATACATTTATTATTTATAATTAATTTGTACCTTCATTCACATGCTTATAATATTTTTAAAAACAAATCATAAGTTTATCCATGAAGGACTCTTTTTGATGAATGTATTAATCAATACAATAAAATAATTTGGTAAAATATTAGAAAAAGAACATAAACTTTCTCTTTGTTTATGGTAATTTTTTAAAAGCCAAAAGTAATGAGAATTTGGTTATATATCTGGATATAAAATAAAAACTCCATATTGTTTTTCTACCCTAGAAATATATACCTATATATAAAAATTGCAAAAAATCCATTGCCAGTAGCTAAAGATCAAAAATTCTAAGCGATACATTTGCAAGAAAGGCACAATATGAATATGAACATACCATATATCATAAATGGATTTTGAAATAAAAAAAGGAAGGATTTGAATAAAATTTTTCAACAAATATTTAGATGTCAGTGCTGTTATAAGTACTTAATATTCTTCCATAACAAAGACCCTTTTCTTGAATATCTTATATCCTATCAGGGAAATATAGACAATAATAATAATAATTACATTATATAACATTTGAAAAGGGAATAAGGGATAGGTCAGTTATCATTATTCAATATGGTGGTTATTGAGAAGCTATGATTTGAACAAAGACTTAAAAGAAGTACACTAACAGGATATCTACCTAGGGAAAAGCCAAGGAAAAGTCCTCAAGGCTTCCTAGTAGCATCGGGAACAGCAAAATGACCAGTCTTGCCATGGTAAAGAGAGCAAGAATGGCATAATTAATGGCTGTAGGGTTATGAAAGATGGGGGTAGAAGGTTCATACATTTCATTCTCAGAATGCATGCAAAAATCATGTTTTAAAAATTGTCAATAATTTTATATTACTATATGCATTTAATGTGATAATAATTAGAATTCACATAAGGTTTTCGGAATTTTTTAAGTGTCATTAAAATCTGTGCTGAAATAACCAAGAAACACGTAAAAAGTGACCATGAGAGGTGACTTGTAATCAGAACATACTAAAAGGTATTATCATCAAGTCAGTATGGTATTTGTGTGAAAAAAGATGAATAGCTTATTAGAATGGAATAGAGAACTAGATACCAGTATATATGAAATTAAATATACAATTAGTTAGAAATATAATTCAGTATAGAAAATGTGAGTAGTTACTAAATGATTATGCAGGAGATTTTCTTAACTAAGCCTGGAAACTTGTAAGCTACGTAGCTATACAAAATCATTGCTATATTAACTGTGTTTATAGATATACACATATTATATATATATATATGTGTGTGTACACTGTATATATACATATATATCTTAAAGGACAAAATTATAATATCACAAGCAAAGTCAGTGGACAAAATACAGATTTGAAACAAAATTTTCTATAACAGATGGGAGAAAAGGAAAGGTCTTAGAAACCAAAAAGGAAACACAAATATTCTAATTTAAAATGGCCAAAGATATGACTAGACAACTCAAAGACCAAGTTTAATTGGCCAGTGAATGCAAATTATGGTAACTATGGTGACTATGCCCATGAAACTGACAACATTAAAGACAGTAAAAATATTTCAGGGAGAAATGAGAAACAGAATATTCTGTTACCTTTTTGGTGAAAACATGAATTCTTTGGTTTGTATTTTTAACTTTAAATTTAATTCAGATTAATATAATTCCAACTGTATGATCTTCTAGAAAAAGAAAAATATGGGGGTGGTAGAAAAATCAGTGGTTTCCAGAGTTTAGAGGGGAGAGAGGGATGAAGATGTGGAACACAGAAGATTTTTAGGGCAGCAACATTAGTCTGTATGGTACTCTAGTGGTGGGTATGTGTCCTTATTCTTTTGTCAAAGCCCATAGAATATACAATATAACAAGCGAACCTAATGTAGTCCGTAGGTGTTGGATGGTAATTATCTGAAATTGAGGTTGATCAGTGGCAACTCCTGTACCCTGCTGGGAGGGGACTTTAGTGGTGAGATTGTGCATGTTTGGAGACACAGAATGTATGGGAACTCTTTGTACTTTCCACAGTTAATTTTCCTATGAACCTAAAATTGCTCTGGAAAGTTGCTTATTAATTAAAGTAAAGCATCATCCTGTAAATACATATAAAAGAATGCTTATCATGGCATTACTCACAGTACAAACTAATGAATATCTTTTTATAAGGTAAAGGTGAAGCAACTATGGTACCTTCATGCCTTGGAATGAGATTATTCTATATACAGAATTAGATTTCTATGATTTGTCCTGCAAGGGTCTTTACAAGGTATCATAAGAGGAAAAAGGTAAGTTGTAGAAGGCTTTGATGACACATAGGTGAGATGTATTTTATTGTTAATAATTTATTTGGGATCAAATACATGTAAGGACAGGTCCATTTGGGGCATAGTTTTGTGAGAGGGTAGAAGAGATAAAACCAAGTAAAACTACATACAGAGTAAAAAAATGCTTTAAAATATGTTTACTTGCATTTATAACTATTTGTAAGTATCAAAATATATAAAAGAATGCACAGCATGTGGTTATGTGTTACCTGGCGAGAGAGTAAGGATCAAATTATTGAAAAGACCATTCCGAGTTCTGTGAGTGGGGAGTGATTTCAGGACATGGGATTCTAAAGGTAACTTAATAAAACCGACACATTTAAGCATTTATTTTATTTTTCATGGCTTCTTATGACACAGATGTGGGTGATGATGATAAATGTGTAGATATAGATATTAATATTGGTTAAAATGTAGGTGGAGACATATTTGTAAATAAACACATGCACACACATACGTAAACACAAGGTCTTTACTAGTTGAATGTTTCTCGTAAGGACAGCCCTATTTGGGTCTGTGAGAGGGTAGCATAGACACGGCCAAGCCAAAAAAAGAAAAAAGAAGAAAAAAAAAGTAAGGAAAACCCTCTATTGATTGAAAATCAGCCACCACCAAAGTAAACTCCACTTTAGTATTTATGATATGAATCAAATTATACATTGACAATACATATGTCTATGAAGAAAACTTAAAAGTAAATTGCTAAAATATATTTCTCTATTAGTAAGATAAGTAAAACACACAGGGGTGCTTAAGATAGTTCCTAAATAAGAAAAAAAAAATCCAGTTTGAATCCTTTGTCCCTGCAATTTGGTATTTGAAACCATAGGAATAAATACAGAGACAGAAGCTATCACAAACAGTACTCAGTCTTGTCCACTATAAAACTTTGATCTCATATTCAATTCAGATTCCTCTCATTTTCTTTCCAGCTCAGCTCAGACTTGTGGTTTGGAAGGCTTATAGTTTTGTGGAAATGGGAACAGATGTGTGCTCTGCTTTCCGACCCCACTTCCCCCTTTCCTTTCCTGGTCTTAGACTTCCTAATGGTGGGGTTTGGAGGAGGAATCAGGGAGAATAGCTGTCTCCTACAGCCTGCCCATGGAGAGGTTGTAATATTGTCCTTGAGTGGACGTTACTGCTCCTCCTAGCCCAGGTGGTGGTGCCAAGGGAAAAATTGTCCCATTTGGGTTTTCTGAGGTATTGATGATTTCTAACAAGTTTCTGCCTTTTGTTCTGACTGATCTCTGATGTTCAATCTTCTGCATAGTTGAGGTTATCCCTCTTACCTACCTTGCGACCCCTCCTGTGAAACACAGGCCTCTGAAGACTTATCTTGTATTAGAAAGTAATTTAGCAGATGGACTACTCACAAACTGTAGTAGAAGACAGTTAATGAAGGAAAACCAATAAGGGATGGTGAAGTACCCTGATATTTGCAAAAAGAAAAAAAATGCTATATTAGCTAATCTCTGAAGCTCATGCAATGCTAAAAATAATTTGAGTTCCAACTTACAGAAAAGAAAATCTCATAATGCACAATACATTGGAAGAATCCAAGGAGAATATTGCTTCACTAGTACAAAGAGGAAGCACTGCTGAAATTAAATGCCTAATGATGCTTACCAGGATTCCTAGAAAATATAAACAATCTCCAGGTAAGTTAACCACATTAGAAAATGAAGCTCAATACTATTTATAGAAATCTAGAAATATGTAGGAATCAATGAGAAATATGTTGTCTTCAACTAGTGAAGAATTATGGCTATTTAACGAGTTGGAAAATATGTCCCATAATAATAAGAAAAATAGTCAATAAGAACTGACCTTAAATTAACAGAGATGTTAGAATTAGTTATGTTACACAATTAGATGTAAGCATTCCACATTGCCTATCAAATAAGCACATTGTACCCCATAAAAGCATTGATGTACACAGTTACGATTTATTAAACAATTACAAAAAAAAAGAATTAGTTATCCTAACTATATTCAATGTATCAAGAATGTAGAGGAAAGAATGAATGTATTAAGGTAGGGAAGCTATAAAAGTGATTTAGGCCATATGTGATGGCTCCCCGGAGGAGGCCAAGGTTAGGTAGATCACCTGAGCACAGGACTTAGAGATCAGTCTGAGCAAAAGCAAGGCCCCATCTACACTAAAAATAGAAAAACTAGCCGGGTGTTGTGGAGGGTGCCTGTAGTCCTGCTACTCAGGAAGAAAATCACTTAAGCCCAAGAATTTGAGGTTGCTGTGAGTTGTGACACCATGGCACTCTACCCAGGGCAACAGAGTGAGACTCTATCAAAAAAAAAAAAATTTAAAACAAACTTTAAAAGCTGAAAAACAGTTGAAAGTATAATGTGTGTAAACAGAAAATGTTGAGTTTACACAAAGGAGTGAAGAGTGCCAGAAATGCTAACTGCATAGCTAAATATAAAATGAATTATTTTTTTCTTTAACTTAAAATCTCTTTAAAAGATTAATTTACTGTTTAAAACCAGAAGAAAACAATATTGTATAAATCAAATTAAAATGTATGACAACATAACATATTGACTAAAAGGAAAAGAAGTGCTTGAGAATATCTCAACTTGAATAAAAAGACAACTGATAGATGCCAACATTGAGATGAGAGATACCGGAATTATCTGACAAAGACTTAAGGTAACCATCCTGTAAAAGGCTGCAACAAGAAATTATGATTACTTTTGAAACAAGCAAAAAGAGCCACTATAAAGAAATAAAATAGCTCATCACAAAAGAAGGAGACATAAAGAACAACTACATGGCATTTTTATGACTTAGAAATACAACACTGTGTGTGTGTGTGTGTGTATACGTGTGTGTGTGTATATATATATTATATGTGTGTGTGTATATATGTATATATGCTGGATAGGCTCAACATCATAATGAGAGGGACAGAAGAACGAATCGGTGCTTTAGAAGATAGAAGATTAAAAATTCTGCAACCTGAACAACAAAGGGAAAATAGACGGGGATGCTTAGTTTAAAATAACTTCATGGGCCAAAGGAACTACAGCAAAAAGTCTCAAATTTATACCATCAGAGTCTCAAAAGATCAGAAAAAGAGGGTAGGGCGAGAAACAGTGCTTGAAGAAAGATGACTGGAAGTACCCAAATTTGGAAACAGGCATAACTTTTCAGGTTCAAGGAGCTAAGTGCAATTCAACTGAATAAACCCAATAAGATTTATGCAAAAATATGGCCAGAATTTTGAATAACACAAAAAATAAATAAAAACATTTTGAAAATAACCAGAGAGAAGCAACACTTTGTCAATAGGGGTAAAACAATTTGAGTATAAGCAGATTTCTCACCAACATAACTCTATTATTACATTTATAAACAGTTACCAAACTGTTTTTCAAAGTTCTGTATGATTTTACTTTTCTACCAGCAACATAACAAAGTTTCCAATTTTTTTCAATTTCTTTGTCCATTTTTGGATCATATCCATCCTAGTGTGTGAAGTATTAGCATAATTTTAATTCTCATTTCTCTAATAACTAATAACGTTAAACATCTTTTGTCTGGCCATTTGTATTATTCTTTGTGGAAAGGGTTATGCAAATTATTTGACCCTTGTGAGATTAGGTTATTGTATTTTTATTGTTGAATTGTAATATTTCTTTTTTTTTGTTCTTAAATTGAATTTTTATGTAAGTTGGAACAGATACATTTACCTATTACCTGTAATGCCTCCATGCATAAGTACAAGTTACACATAAGTTTGATGTTTGTATCTCCGAGACTTGCTGTACTAGCCTCCATTCTTAAGTTCAAGTTGTACATACAAGAGATGTTTGTAACTTGGGGACTGTCTGTATATGACTGAGCAGACAAAAGATGGAGGTCTGAAGCAACACCAACCTCACACAGAAGGGGAG